>JAUMHR010000030.1:2297253-2312488 GCA_032361145.1 Enteromius fasciolatus
TCCAAAAAAAAGGTGCAAAATCATCTGCCCCCCCCCCCCCCCCCCCAAACACGTCAGTGTGGAAACGTGGCAAGATTTTCACAGAGTATCTGCCTTTCCCTACTCCAACAGAATTTTAAGGTCCTGCACAAGTACATCGCTCTGTACGCCACTCACCTGATCAAAGAGGGTGAGACAGAGAAAGCACTCAACCTTTACACGCAGCATGGCGTTCCAGCTTATTCACAGGTACATCCAGTCATGTCTGCATAATGAATCAAACTCTTTATTTTTCAAATAAATGATACATGATATATCTTCTTCAAGCATAAGGGCTTTCGGATTTCATCAGAAACCTCTTCCCTTCCTTCTCTCAGAACTTCAACATCTACAAGCGGATGTTCCTGGAGCTGGTGAGCTTAAGGGACCGGGATTGTTCGGAAGCTTATCGCATGTGGGCCGAACTAAGGGACGTCCTTCTACTGCTGGTGAGCTCTGGGTTACTATGACGGCTTATACATGGGAAATTATTTAGCCAGTATTGATTCTATAGTCAAGTGGGAAATTTTACTGTGTCTCTGTTCTGTGCAGTGTGAAAACCTGACCAAGTCTTCGGAAGCTAATTCTCCAGCCCATGAAGAGTTTGAGCAGATGCTGCTGGTTGCTCACTATTATGCCACCCGCTCTGCAGCCAAAGGCATTGACCAGCTGGTGTGTATATACTTCACAGCAGATCTTTGTTGTGTGTTTTTCATATGCATTTTAATATCACATAAACATATTTAATATAACCTTCACTACCGTTCAAAAGTTATTTTTTTTTACTTAATTTAACTTATTTATTTAAAAATAAATACACTAGCACCTGTGCAGTGTTTGTGGTGAAGGGTAACAGTGTTATAAACATGGTTTATTTTGATAACATTAATATTAATATATTTTTATTATAATTCTGTAATAATAATTGATAAAAATGTTAATATTTTTTGGAATAGTTTGAATTATTTAAAATCATAATTTGTCAGTAATAGTCACAAAATATATAACATTTTATATTCATTATTTGATCAAAAGTGACATTTATAATGTTATAAAATATTTTAAATAAAACTATTTCTAAAGCAATTATTAACTACATTTTTTTGAGCATCAAATCAGCATATTAAAATAATTTCTGAAGGATCATGTCGCACTGTAGTTGCTGCTAAAAATTCAGCTTTTACATCACAGGGGAAAAAAATACACTGCAAGATATTAAAATGGAAAACTGTTTACTTTGTAATATTATTTCACAATGTTAATTGCTTTTAAAAAAAAATCTACATGACCCCCAACCGTCGAACAATATTGTAAAATTACAGACAGCATTTACTACCGCAGATATCTTTGGTCTTATTGCCTGTAATCATCAGTTCTTGTTCTAATAGCATAAGCAGTTTCTGCTGTTGTAAAAACAAGTCATTATATCCTGCTGAAATTTAACATTTTTATTGATAAAGAAAAATAATAAAAGTTAAAAGTGTTGTAAATGCCTTGTCATATTGTCTTTCAAATGTGTAACTACCCTGTCATCAAACCTGATATAAGTTGCGATAGGAGTGCGTATTTTATCATTCAAAAACATTTCATACTTCACCTTCATGTCATCTGTGTCACTGTAATTTTGGATGTGTACAGAGCTCTGTGGCGGCCAAGTTGTCCATCTCTCTCCTGAGGCACACCGAGCTCATTCCAGCTGACAAGGCCTTTTATGAGGCCGGCCTGGCAGCCAAGGTGAACTCACAGTGAGCCCAGCTCCAAACACACACTCACTCATTCATGTGAGACAGAGAACAGGATGGCAGCTAAGAGCCCTGGGAAATTGGCTTAATTCTCTTCTGTTTGCTCCAGTAAGAGCTCACAGCAAGTGTGAATAATTTGATTCTCAAAGCAGTTCGACTTGCCTCGTTTGTGAAGACGAAGTGGCGATGTGTCCTCTTACTGGAGTTTTTTTTGTTAACATTTCTTTTCATTTTTAATTTGAGCTTCTTCAGTTCTATGTCACTGATGAATATTTCTCATGCAGGCTGTGGAATGGGAGAACATGGCTTTTATCTTCCTCAACCGCTTTTTGGATTTGGCTGATGTAAGTAAAGACTTTTGATTGTGTGTGCAGTCTGATGTGTATCTTTCGAAAGAAACAAACTTAAATATTAATATTATATTGGAGGATCATGTGACACTAAAGAGTAATGACTGCACAAATTCAACATTGCCATCACGTAAACAAATGGTATTTTAAAATAGAAAACATTTGTTTTAAATTGTAATAATGTTTTTTTATTGTTTGCATGTTTGATTGAATAAGCAAAAGATGCTTTTAAAAAAAGTATTAAAAACATTGTAGCACACACAGACTTTTGCACAGAATTGTACCTTTTTAAGGAAACTGGTTTCAGACAGGCTTCCAAGACCTCATAATGTCATGTCTAATAATCTAAAATAAATTAAAGGAACTTTAAACAGAACCAAGTCACTATTTCTAACAGTGCTTATTGCTAACTGCTCCTTTAAATGCTATTCTTGTCTTCTTTTTTTTTTGCTGTTTCTAATAACATTCTTTAAATGACCTCATTTCAGCAATTGTTGTAAATTTTCAGGGCATTGACGAGGGGACATTGGACGCTTTAGATCACACAGACTTCCAGGACACGGATATCCCATTTGAAGTCCCTGTACCTTCAAAGCTACATGTCTCTGTAAGCCTCCTCCACAAACACTGCGCTGGTGTATTTATATATTTATCTTTTTCACCCTTTGTTTAAACTCTTCCCATTGGCTGAGTTTCAGGTGGAGAAGAGGGAGGAGATTAGGGATTGGGTTCTGACTGTGTCCATGGACCAGCGGGTGGAGCAGGTGCTGCCGAAGGATGAGAGGGGCACGTATGAAGCCTCCCTAGTGGCTGCCGGCACTGGCATCCGCTCGCTACCCTGCGTCATCACAGGTGAGGCAATCGGTTGTGAAGCCATGATCTTTTAAAGAGACGGTTCACCCAGAAATGAAAATTCTGTCCTTTACTCAGCCTTGTGTCTTTCCAAAACTGACTTTCTTCTCTGGATCACAAAAGAAGATATGAGGTTTTTTTCATGCTGGGGTAGTAAAGCCCATTAACTTCTATTGTAAAAACAGCTATAGCATTCCTCAAAATGTTTCCTTTTGTGTTAACAGAGAAGAATGGGCGACTTGAAGGTAGCTCATGACAGAATTTTATTTTTGGGTGACCTGTTACTTTTGATGCGTAATTATAAAATTATCTTCTTTTTATTTGGAACACAGGTTACCCTGTCCTGCGCAATAAAATTGAGTTCAAAAGACCAGGGATGGCAGCAAATAAAGATGACTGGAATAAATTCTTGATGGCTACAAAGGTACAAGTTAGTCATCTTTACCTCTGAGCTTTCACAATTACTTTTCAATCACACCAAAGTCGTTTGATTTATAATTAATTTCTTCTCTTGATCAAAAGTTAACACCCAGGACTGAATTTATCAGTGTGTGTTTTGTTGAAGCAAATGTAAATGCTCTCTTTCGATGTATTTCATCATCGTTTTTTTTTTTTTTTATCTTTGTGGGTGCATTTGCAATTTTCGCATTACTTCACAGTTTGTCCCATCCATCCTGCCCGGGGTCGCCTGCGGTGCTTTGATCATGATTGCTTGTTTTTGTTTCACCCTTTAGACCACTCACAGCCCAGAATGTCAAGATGTGCTGAAATTTATCACACAGTGGTGCGGAGGTCTCCCTTCTGCTGGATATTCCTTCCACTAAGACCGGGGAAGGTGCACAATATCTATTTCTCTATCTGTCGTCATCCTGTTCTTCACTTTCTCGTATTCACCTCCCAGCTGTTCTACTTAAACATTTATACAGCCTTTTTCATTCTCTTTTCCTAAGGCAACGTTCACTTCTCGGTCATCATTCCCTGACCGTTTTATAATAGCTCAAGTATCATAAGGTCAGTGCCTGAAGGTCATTTAATGTGTGTTAAATATGCAGAAAGCCTTTGAAATATTTTCATTTGAACATAATCTGTAAGTAACTGTACTCCACTAGTTCATATAAATAAACACTAAATAAAAATGAACACATAATAAAGATTGTCAGCGTTCGTATGGATATTTGTATGAGGATATTTGAAATGAATATTCAGCCGAAATAAAAAAAGCCTCAGACTTATAGTTGATTTGTTAGGTGTGAGAACATTTCTGAAAGCTGTATGTCTGTTGTGCATGATACAGTGTAGTCTAGTGTAGTTTATTTTTATGTATAATGATCAGCTGGTTTATGATAATTAATAGTCACCTGTCAAACAACGCCACCTTGTGGAGACCATGACGTTTTGGGGTGAAAGAGGACACTCACTTGTGGCCTGATACAATGTTCACTTCTCATAATGTAATAATAATGTTCCATAAAAACACAATAAACTATGAGGCATCATTATACTGCCATATTTTAATATGTAAAAATAAGCAAAAAAGAAACTAGTAGACATGTGGGTGGTTTTGATTTTAATTTCTAGTTATTATATAACTGGACGGATCATTACACTGACGGTTCGTAGTTGAAGTGCTTGAATAAAAAGACAGTAAAGAAAAAAACTGCCACAAGGAATGATTAATGGGGGTCAGACCCACTTAATATGCCTGAACAAGAAAAGTCAAAAGGTTTGGGTGTCAGGGTTAGTTAAAGTACGCTTATTTATATAGCATACATGTCCGTTTTTAACGTCTTATTAAGCTGGATTGCTAGTCAGAACTGTAGGCAAACAAGCTGACGAATTGAAGGTAACCATAGTGACGGTCGGCTGTTTTCGAGATTTTCTTTGTAAACGCTTTATGACGATAAATCATTACAGGGGTAATGTAATTATGCCTTAATGTATTATAGATGTACATAACAAGTACATCACAAAAGCTTTTTAGATGAGCGACGTTAATCTTACTGATGGTGGCGCGAAATGGCAATTCCAATGTCCTCGACAGACTGTGCCTGGAAAATAACGTTTACAACTTACATGTTAACCTTTTAGCAGTAGTTAAATTCTTTAAGAACTCGATGTGCTTTAAATAAACCGGATCATTTGCACGCTGGACAGAAACCAAAGTGTCACGAGCGAAGTCTTCTGAGATCAGTAACCTTCCTGTCAGTTTTGCTCATCTCATCAAATCAGTACCAATGAACACAGGTCTACTCTATATTTGCTCATAAAAGTACGTTTTCTAAACGTATTATATTTTTTTCTATTTGCGATTTTGAACGTTATGTTTTCAATTCAATGCAAATCCCACTGAAATAACTAACTTCGTGTCCCACTGTCACCGTGTCCCCGCGTCCTTCAAGAATCAACATTTACAAAAATTACCAACCCGCTGATTGAAATACAGGGGCAGCTGAATTTAATCTGCGACCTAAATATTCTTTTGATGAAAAATGCTAATGTAGGCCACACCTCTGCCTAATGAGGTTGATCTGACACTATGCAGTGTCCTTACATACCCTTTAAAGGATATAGGATTTTCGACAAGGCCGCACACGGTTCGAGTCTCAGAAAGGGCATGTTGCTAAAAGGCGGAAAACTCTGTGTTCAGTATAATTTCTCATTTTTCTCTACTGTATGTTGCATCGTTCACTTCCAGTACGAGGCCCTTTATGTCACGCAAACTGCGATTGAGTTTGAAATGAAAACTCCAGCCTTGGCAGTCTAGCAATGCACTTGTGTTTATAAAATTATAGCATGTTTATTGGTTTGAATTGCATGAACGCTTAGGCTAATCTGTAATCGCATGGAACGTTACATAGTTTCTAGAACCGGAAGAAGGCCTGCAAGTGCTGTAGCCTACTGAGGTTAAATATGTTTCATAATAACATTTAAACTTCTAGCAGAAATATGCATAACCCTTGACGAGTAGTCTCGTGGACGAAAGAGATTACAATTCGTTTGGTGCAGAAGTTGATATGGTACAGAAATCATTAATGACGCAACATGTTTTCTTTGCTATACTTGATCTCCGAATATAGGCCTAAACTTACGCGTTTATCTAATGAAATGACGTTTAATTGTCCTTTTTAATTACAAAAGCGATTTGGCACAAGCCTATAGGCCTTCATTTCCAAAAGCAACCATTATATGACCTTGAAGTTCACTGAATAGGGTGTAAGGAACACGAGGATGATACAATGATCTGGATGTGCAGATCTGTCTCTAGAAATGAACATCTCTCATGAGGGCAAGATTAAAAATTACGACAACTGCTGGAATTCATGGCATGTTTAGGACGCCCAAAATCCGCTTCGGTTTGCATCATCTTATACCGGAATAGAAACGTGTTGTTTATACTCTTTTCTCTCGCGAGGCATGTTCTTCAGATTAGTGTTTTTATGTTAAGTCTAAAAATTAAAAAACAAAATAATTCCAGAGGCTACAAAAGATTATCTAAAATTATAGGATTGAAAAAGTTCCTATAGTATAAAACGATTCTTCTACAGGCCGTGTGTGGCTTTTTGCTTGCATTTTTTCGACGCCAAATAAAATTTTGGCGTCATTTTGATTTGATTTGATTTTTAACTGTACATTAAATATTGCCTAAAGTACGGTTAAAAAGCTCGCGGCCTGCATCTTAATTATTGAATTAATGTAAAAAAAATAAGTGTTGACAGATTTAAGATTACGATTTCAAGTCTGAAAATAAAAAGTTTTAGTAGCTAATGAAAAAAGACCATGTCTTAAGTGTTCTGATTAATCGAAATGTGAAGTGGCAAATATTGCGTGAAAAAAGAAAAAGAAATTAATGTCTGCTTAGTAAATATTTGATTTTATTGACAGGCTAAAATTATTTACACACTCATAAATACAATACAAAGGTACAATATTTTCAGTGCCCTTATGATGACACATGACAACTGCTGTCATCCTGAACGTGCAGAAATGTAAGATATCAGCGCGCTATGTTTCGTTTAGTTGTCACTGTAGGCCTCACAACTTTTCTATCCATATTATTCTTCATCTTCTCCCGAAGACATCGTGTCCCCTCACACAGGTCTGCGAATGAGACTATTTCTAAATTATAATCGTCCTTTAAAAAGACAGTAAATAATACGTTAGGCTACAGCAGACCTCAATGTAACTGTTAAGTTTTAAACTCGCAAATACCCAATGTCGCTTATTCCGTGACACGCTGTTTTGCGCAACACAAAATGATGGAAGAACGCAATGAAATATTAAAGAGGAGTTTGGCCGCATTGATGCGTCGGCTCGCCTCCACACACGCGCGCTCTCGCAAAAACCGAACGAAAGAAAAATAAGAACTGTCATGCATCGCAAAGCACGGGCTATATGCGCTGTGCTGTAATAAAAACAATCCTCGATGATATTTGCCATCTCTCTTGGCATTCACCGCGTGCCTTAATTGTATGGACATTTAAATCAAGGTCCGCTGTGAACACGAAGAAAAGCAGGCCTGTTTGCAACCACAGTGTTCTGAATCGCACAACTAGGCTACAGCAAATATGCTGCACCAAAATTGCTACGTCCTCCTCCGACTGGTGTAGCATCAGCATCCAACACTGCACAGAGCAGCATGCATCCTTAAAGCATCTGTGCATCAAATCACAATTCAAGCAAGCGTTCCATTTATTACATTACCTATTTTTTCCGAATGCGTTATTTCCACAGGACGATGCGCATCTCCCCTTCAAGTGTTGGTGCAACATAAGGCCCGAGTGATGGCAATAAAAAGAAAGCGCTCAGTGGCTTGCTGCAGTTGGTCCCTTGCTCGACTCCCATGAGATATAAAAAAAAATAGTAGAGGGCCCATCTGGCTCCTCACCAGCTTTGTCAAGTCTTGCATACGCTAAAATGCTAATGACCTAGATAGCTCATGCAAAATGCAGCAGAGGTAAGAAAGAAGGGGGAAACTGTGGGACTAAAGCAGAGACACCGCCGCCTCTTGTGGGGGGTCGGGCGGGGTATATATTAGAAGGTGGGGGCAGTTGAAAGCACCTGCATCAGGAGGGGGTAAACTAAATATTGGGAAAAAAGTGGAGGGCACCATTTGTCAAAGCCAACCTTGCACCATACATAGAAAGGAAAATTCCCCGCAAATAGGATTTTAATTAGGCGAGCCCTTCAGTGACGTCCATTCACTCTGAAAATCAAAGAACCTATTAATATAGCCTGGCATCATTTGATACAGTGGCACCTCTATGCATTTACAGTCAACTGTCACATGCGCTATAAGAAGGAAAAAAGAAACATGCTTTAGTAACACAGACGCAGTTGGTTGACATTAACAATTCGTATAGACAATGCACATCGATTTCATCAAAACTTACACAAATACACCTTGCGAAGCAGGATATAAATAATAGGTTTTTATCCCCCGAGATAATAAGTGTCCATAAATCCAGTTTGGGGAAAATGTCCACGAGGCAGTCGGTGCAGAAGAGCGTCCTTCCAAAACCATCAACTGTTCCGCACGGATTTGCGCACCTTGATGCTGTAGGATGCGACACAAATCATTTCCGCTTACAGTGTTGCATCACTCAAATTTCTTCAAGATAAACGAAAACCAAAAAAAAAGATAGCAGAAAAGGGCATGTTGGAAGCATATAGCCAGAGCTAGAGGTTTCGGTGCTCGTAAGCAGAGTCGGTCATCATGTGAAATGGTGTGATGCAGAGCGCGATCTGACAGAGAGGAGGAGAGCAGCCCAGTTTATCACACACACTGAAGCTCTCCGTCCTGCTCCTCTGTTCCCTTCCCTTCAGAGAGGATTATACTCTGGTGGAAAGAGGTGGCATCTGTCGGGTTACTAAACATTAGCCGTTTGGAAAATAGTTTCTGCACTTTTCACGATGCACGTGATTTTTTATTTGTAATGTCGAAACAAAGCACTTTCCCCCCCTTTCTATTCATTTCTTGATGCACAAGCTGTTGTGCAATTCATGACTTCTCAAACTGGTTTAACAAAAAAACTATTTCAAATAGGACGTTTTAACATTCTAACCCCAATACAAAGATGTGTAGCCTAACGCTCTAACAGGGAATGCGTATTGGCAAATAAACCGCGAGCACCTTTAGGAAATAAGGTCATCTTACGCCACTATTCCATTGACTGTTCATTCTTCGACGTAAACGTTTTCACGTGAAATAAATATTTTGTTAACACCGCAGTAAACCCTTAGAAAGTATTAGTTCATCAAATTGTGTCCAAAAAAAGAAGGCCGGCTCCATATGGCCTGTCATCTGCGCGTAGAGTCCCATCCCCCACCCGGGCTCATCTCATCCCTGCTGCATTGATTTATTGTCGAACACTGATTTATCTTTATCCTTTTCTCGTTTTATTGCTACACAACAACGTTTCCCCTAACTCCAAATCACCGATAGTTCTCATTTGCTTAGGGATTTAACCCCACAACAGCCCGCCAGGCTTACTTTAAAAATGCGCAGGCCTGAGTATTGGACCAACGCACAAATTATTAAGCGAGTTTTATCATTTCATTCGCCTTGCAAGGTTCGTCGCGCTTAATTCGAATTGTCTTTGTAGTTCATTTGTAGTTACTCGTCATCTACCTTAAAACGTTATGAAGACGTTCGCATAAACGACAAATCAATAAATAATTTAGTGTGTATGTTCGAAGCATCGTCGTAAAGCGCTCGAAAGACTTACGCTGCTGTCTATCTATCTATATGCTTTGTATTGTTTAGGTTACTTGCTTTGAGGTCAGCAGAGGTCTCCTGATCCTCTCTTGTGCTGCAGGACTGTCGTCTGCCGCGCGCGTGGCTCGAACAAACACATTCGACACGCGGTGAACTCCAGATGGTAAAGCTTTTCAATCCACCCTTATGCTGACGACACATGGATAAAGACACTGTCTCTGAGTGCTGCAGACAGCCAACACCTTCAAGGGCCCGGGAATATCATCTGATTAAACAAAGAAGTGTCTAATTGGTGTTCTGTTTTCTGTATGTTTGTAACGTATTGCAGATATCCGTTGGCTTATAAACTATTATTAATATTGTGGTTACAGTTATGTGAATTCACATAAAGTGCAATGCAACTGGATTAAGTAATTTTCCTAAACTCATTTTGTACACTTTTTTTCTACGCCGACAAGATACGCTAAAAACGAAGTGACTTTAAGTTTAAGGAGAGTTACACATAAATAATAACAATAAAGTGACACACATTAATTAATATGAGAATTTAAATACGAAATACAATATATTGGTGCATAAAATACGTTTTTCACGTTATCATGCCCTGTGTGACAGCTACATTTTAAGATTAAGATTGTCACACCACGCATATATCTGTTTATCTTTATAAATCAGTTGCAAACACAAATGAGTAGTTTTACATTTTTTTTTTATTAAGAACATATTCCAAGTTAAACTTTTTTGAATCGCTGAGGACCTCCAATCGTCCTCCAACACAGCAATAACTACGGAATCGTTATGTACTTACTTACACTTGGTCAAACTTGCTTATAATATGTAATATATATGTAACCAGATAGGTGACGAGCACGCGCTTGTGTAATTGTTACACAAGTACATCGCGTGCGGCGTGTTAGTGCTCATGGTCGCGCGGACTTCCGTGCGTTTGGTTTGGCGTTATTTTGTCCAAAGCAGAATGGGAGATATGTCCTCCAAAATACGAATGCCGTCTCCGGAGGAAGCGCTACCTGGAAGAGAGCGGAGCATTAAAGTGTCAGGTATGGTGTTGTGAATTTGTCTTTTCTCAGTTCACATGCTAACGCGGCTATCAGCTGTCAAAACAAAGGCAATGCCTTAACGTTTCAAGACACGGTGAGATGGATACAGTGTTATAGGGCAAGAAACTGGAACCTAAGCGTACTTGTGCAGAAGAAAACTAAGATGAGTCCTCTGTGGTCGAGGAAACGGGTGGCTTTGTTTTGTTTTTCCTGGAGCTGTGCGACGCGCATGCGCAGTGCTACACTTACGTATAATCATTTTGATTATTCCAGACATGCAGATAGCGAATATTTGTAGACGTTATTTACTCGTATTTGTATGTTTTGGTATAGCACCCTATAGAACATCATTACATTTTATTCAGCCCTTTTCACTTTTTATCATTTTTTCAAAATAAAGTACCATTTAGGTAAAGCAAAATGTTTTCAGAGTAAGTCTTTTTTTACCGAGTAATATCCCCAACACTCTTGGCATCAAATATGCAATATCTTTTTCCTTAGAGGCAGGAGTACAGGGTAGTAAAGGGCAATAAAAGGCACACTTGCAGTGGAACAGAACAGCTGACTCAGGCTCTTACATAAAAATGGAAATGCTGCTTCAAGTAGGTTGAAGAGCTCTGATGGGAACAGGAGGCCTGCTACGGATCCTAAATCAAACCGTTTAGGTGACATCATTTAGGCTGAAAAATAAAACATCTAGTTCGAAAAAGAAGTAGTTATTTAGCAGACACTTTTTAAATTCAAAATGACATGGTTTAAGTGGGACAGTCATACTGATTTACATTTGATATAGCCTAGAAAAAGGTTTATACTATCAATAAATACTTTTCCTCCCTCCACAATGACACCCACATGTTATTCTTAACATCTGAATGCAATACTTAACAGTATAGCATGGGCTATTTCTTTTTCATATGGAAAAAAGAAGCATTTACATTGTTTCACAGAGATCCTTTTGTGTGCCACTGAAGAATAACAGCATATGGGTAGGCATAATAATTACAGAATTTTAATTTTTGAAGAAAAATATCTCTTTTGTCCTGCTCAGGGCACAATAGTGATGGAATAGTAAATAGCAATTTTTTGCCTTTTCAGCTTTGGGTTATAGCCACATACCTTGCCCCATCCTCCCAGCAGCAGGTCAGAGTGCAGGTGCAGCAGGTCATTTCCCTTTGAGAATACTGCCTTTGCATTTGTTGTACAACTAACAGCTCTGGATGTAAGTTGTAAAGGCAACTTTAGATAAGGATGATAGGTTATTGTTGTAATTTGGGCTGGAAGTTAATAAGTATAAAAACATAATGTGTTTACAACACCTCGCTCTCAGGAGCATCCGCAGACTGCTTGACATGCGACTCACACTAGCGTTCAGTGCAATGGCATGAAGCGTGCCCATGGAGGGATCCACCCCTTCAGACTGCAGTGAACTGATTATCAGCGCTCGCCTCTCAAGGCTTCCCCTTGGCAACGGGACTCCACCGCGGAGCTGGAAGGTTGCCAGGTAACACTCTGCAACACTGACACACGCGTGTCTCACTTTGAAGATGTAATGAACCTGGTTGAAGGTTACAGACCACAGAACAGATGGAAGAATGAGATCAGAGCTTAGGGCAGTGCGATGTCTCTTTGAACACGAGCAGCTCTTACAAAAAACTTTGTGGGCGTTTAGCTCACGTGCTGAGGGATCTGGTTCAGTTCTTTCAAGTGCTGGAGTTGCTGTGGACTTTTGGAGTGAGATTGTACTTCTTTTTTTATTGATATGCAAAAAAAGTCCCCCTACTTGAAATTGCTTGAATAATGATTTTTTTTTGTTCAGTGTTTTTAAAAAAAGCTTCATTTATTTGATTAAAAAAAGATACAAAACTGTGATAATTGGAATATTTTTGCAATTTAAAATAGCGTTGAATATATTTTAAAATGTAATTTATTCCTGTGAGGGGAAAGGTACATTTTTAGTAGCAATTTTAGCATATCAGAATCATTTATGAAGAATCATGTGACAACGAAGGCTGGAGTAATGGCTGCTGAAACATTATAGTAATCCCAACAATTAAATTTTTGTCATTATTCACTCGCCCTCATGCTATTCCAAATCTGTTTGACTTACTTTCAACTGTGGAACACTAAATAAGATATTTTGAAGAATGCTAGTGACCAGAACAACTTTGGACTCCATTAACATGTATTGCACACTTGACTAATTGATTGCTTATATGCTGTAAATTTAAATTATAATTACTAGGAAATATGCATTGTCTGAGCAATAGACCAACTGATTTCATCATCTTTATAAAAGTTGTTGATTTGAACTGCTAAATGTCAAATAACACTTTTTTGTGGCAGTGCATGGTTTGGTTTCCATGTAAGTGAGAAAGTTTGTTTAGGGAGGGAGTCTTTGGGGCCGTCCCGCTTTGGCTCAGCATCGCTTCAATGTCCCCAAAAATGGCAGTAGCAGCACAGGAGGTGCTGTTTTGGCTCACGGAGAATGATCACGGCGCTGAAAAGAACAGCAGCAGGATTTTTCCATGCTAAGACAGATTTGAAAGTGAGTAGGTGAAACACAGAGCAAGTCTCGAGTGCCGGTGGCTAACAGCGCATGGAGCGAATGGGCGGTTGAAGGAGGGACGTTGGAGGTGCGGGGGGACGCTGGGGAGATTGGGATGACAGGCATTCCAATGTCCTCACGTCTGCATCTGGCGAGGGAGGAGGGGGGACTGAATCTGGATGAAGGTGGCAGGGAATGGCAGAGAAGAGAAATTAATTTGAGATTCGTTTTGATCAATTTGCCTAAATTGGCGCTTTTTTCGGGGGGAGGAGGGGGGCCCAGACCAGCAGACACAGACTGGAGCTCCGCCAGGGTTTCTCGGGAAAGTTGCCATGCCGGGAGTGCGGGAGCACGGAGAGGGAGAGAAATGGAAGAGAAAAAACCCAGGCGAGACTTGGCAGGGTTCTATCGCAGCTCCCTTTGTCTGTTTGCTCAGCTTTTGCGCAAAGGAAATCAAAAATACCCCGAGTGCAGGAGCTCAGCTTCAGTGCTAAAAAACTAAATCTAAAAAGAAAACTGCATTATATTTCGCAGGAAGCTAGGGCAAAGGGGGCACACATTGTAATCAATGAGCCGTTTTACGACAATTCTGGAAGAACTATGCGGTCCCTGTTTTTTGGACTGGACTTTTGAAGTTGTTTGCACCAAGAGATGACCGTGCGTCTTCAGGGGTCTTTGTTATCTCAACCGCAAATGAAGATGCATCTGACTTGTTTATGTTCTCACCAGTGGCTTTACTATGCCTGGAACTACAAACGGCAAGAGCCAAAGAAAAGTTTACACCTCTACGACTGGACTGCAAAGTTTTGTTTCTACTTTCAGAAATAAAACTAAAGGCCAGAACCAAGACGCCGTGTTCCTAAGTGGGAAATGGATGTTTTTGTCTTGGAAGAAGAAGTTAGGTGACTTGGCAAGTGTCCTCAGTAACAGTCTTCTTTCTTTGAAGTGTGTCTCCAGAAAACCAAGACCATATTCCAAGGTCGTTTGCATTTGATCAATGAGGGCATAAAGAGACATAAAGAGTTTTTGTTTGCAGGTGATATTCCAGTCTTCTAACTAATAAGGGATTTGATGCTCTTCAAGAAGGAGATGAATTATTGGTCAGCCATTTTGGTGCTCAAAAGCTTGTGGTCAACAAATGTCTGGAGTATAAAGAAGGCCTGGATGTTGATTTTCCTAACATCTGTAAGTGCTGTCTACTAATAATAATAATAAAGAAGACTTGATAGTCACTAAGTTTAGAGTTTTTTTCCTCAGCTGGCTTCCTGGATGCTGATAAAGTTGTTATTATTGATTTGCATGATTTGTATGAAGGGAGTATGATTTGCTCGAGAGTTTGCTACTGATTCTTTGTTTGCTTTTTTCATACAACTTTGGTACATGCCATCATTCTATACTGACTTTATAGTGTCCTATCACCAACTTTTATACTAATATACTGGTTTTCTGTCTCACAAAGCTACACATTGGCTTTGCTTTTTGCTATTGCACTAGGATTCTGGCTGCATCGGCAGGCTTCCAGTTAATAACTGTGAAAAGGGCAAGAAGAGAGAAGAGACGGAGAGAGAGAGATTTTGTTGATTCTGTGCCAGTGTGAATTTGCCAGATGTGTTTCATCACAAGACAGGTGTCCATGGCTGATAGAGCAGGTGCATTATGATGTTTGGCATTATATTTTGATATTATGGTTTTCTGAAAGGCCTTTCAATGTTTTCAATCAATATCAAACAAGGCCTAAACTCTCTTTGGTGGAATTTGAAACATGTGGAAATTGAGTTTTTAATCACCAGTATTTCTGACCTTTGAAGATGTATCCACATTCACTGTTCTGCATGTCGTTTATGATTTGTTTTATGAAGTAGGAACTTTTTCCCCCTCTTTCTGCTACACCAGCGTCTCAGAACAGCTGCTTGGGCAACTGCAAAATGCCAGTTGGAATCGCTCCACTGCTTTCC
>JAUMHR010000030.1:2312588-2326493 GCA_032361145.1 Enteromius fasciolatus
TTAAAAACTAGTAAAGGAAACCTTGATTTCAACAGTTACCATAAACTACAAAGCTTGATTCTTCTATTTGTTCTAATATATGAACTTCATTTAAATTCAATTATACTGATTTTATCAGGTTAAATGTGCACAAGTATGCTAAATGTCATATTGATCATAAATGGTCTTCTGTTGTCAGGTGCTGACTGAGGAGGGTTTTGGAGCCATCACCACAGAAATAACAATGACTAAGGAATTTTACTATGCAGAAGACTATCACCAGCAGTACCTCAGCAAGAACCCTGAAGGATACTGTGGACTGGGCAGCACCGGGGTCTCCTGCCCAATAGGACTGAAGAGTAAAAGTTAACATGCTTCTCCTGTTCTGTGATTAAACAAATTAATATTAACTTGCCTTAACTAAAACAATCGCCACTGCAATACACAGACATACATGATAATGTTGGATATAAATACAAAGTGTATATTTCAGCCGTGTTAGTTGCATTTAATAAAAACCAACTGAGATTTTCGGTTTAATGCAATGACATGCATATATTTGAAGTGTGTATTAAGTGTCCTTGTATTTTTTGGGGTCCACTGGGTACTTGAGGTTTAAATGAAAGGCAGACAAATAGATGTCTATGGCAGGCAGGATTGTGGGTTCATGTTTGTGTCCTTGTTTTAGATCCATCTGTCTATTCGATTCGCATACATATCTATTCATCCTTCCATCTGTCCGCTACCTATGTGTTTCCTTCCATCCCAGCCATGCAAACAAGCGCTCTCGTCGTTTCTAAAAGAGTCAGCGCATATTTCATCTCCTCAATTAAAGACTTGACTGCAGTCCCACACAAACAAACACAGCCTCTTGCATCCACACAGCAGAATCTGTGTATGTTGTACAAGGAACGCTGCGAAAAACAAACCTTTGTTGATGGCACAAACAAACGTGCATGAAAAATTTGTAAAAAATCTAAATTTAGTTACAGGAATAGTTCATCCAAAAATAAAAATGTACTGTTAATTTACTCACCCTCAGGACATCCAAGATGTAATGAATTTCTTCTATAGTACAACATCAAAGATGATTTATATCATGGAGCATGGAGATCCTTTGGTGATTCACAAAATGCAGTTCAATTATTACAGTTCTTACAGTTTTTGTCACAAGTGAAATGGAGATAATTACAAAACTCAAATATTATGATTCGTAGGCACAGAATCAGTTATAGATTCAATGAAAATATAAAAACATAATACAGCTTACATGTAAAAATGAGAGCAGCCAAAACTCGTTATTCAAAATAGAGCGATATTCTTCTAAACTGTGAGTCAAAGACACAAATGCTGTGTTCACAGCAAAAATAGATATTTGGGAAAGCAATTGGTGTTTATGGAGGGTCTCTGGTGGGGCTGTGGGCATGTGTGGTTTTGGCTAATCCTCTGAGCAGGTGGTTACCGCTCCATGCACCTATTCCTGTGCCACACTCGAAGAGGGCCTCTCTGGGCAAGGCTGGCACTGGTGCTCAGGAACCTGGTCTGGCACAGCTTCTAACAGGCTGCTTTCTGCAATGCTGTGAAACAAGGACACTCGGTGACGCACGCACTTTGGCCCCGGAACCTGGGCCTGGAACACACACACACACTGTTTTCTTAGACTAGACAAGTTAGTGGCTCAGGTCACCAAAGTATTTTTCCCCCTCACATTAAAAGTTAAAGACAGTCACATGACCAAAACATATTAAAAAAAAAATCCAGAATCTTTTGTTTGACTATTTGCTACTAATATTCACATGCACCTGCTTATGTGATTTATCAGAAGTTGTGGTGGCTTTTATATTTGGACATTAAAAAGGCAAGCATTGCTTGCATAACGCAAGGACATACAAATGACATCATATTTAAATGAGATTGATTGCTATTTTATTGCAGTCTGTCTCAAAGCTACAGAAATAAACGTGGAATTTAGCTTAAAATTGGTTTTAAAATGTTCATTTCACAGTACGTTTCCTCTTAGGTTTGAGTAGTTAGCAGTTACAGATGGTAAGACTGCCATCTTCTGGTGGAGAGTAAAACTGCATTTGTAGGGAGCCATTATAAAACGGGTCAATTTGCATTACTATGACAATGCTTTCTCTTAAAGCTTAACTTTTAGCTCTTCTAAAATATCATTTGTCTCACCACTGAAATAAACACCACTGGATATCCGTAAAAATAAATTGTCACATAAGTGTGCAATGTGGTGTATGCATGTTTTCTCTCTTAAAGTGCGCTTTTGATTATTAGATGGTGATCACTAGTGGCCACCTAATTTAAATAGATTATAATGTCATTATCATTTTTATGTTATCATGTCTGTTGAACCGACCTACAAGTAATACAAAAAAGTTAAAATTAATGTATTTTAAAAAACAACAATAAATTCCTAATGTATCATAAGTCACTCGACTCGAGTCTAGCTTCAAGAACCGATTGAAAAACTACTGTGTGACTTTCTCAAAGGGAAGGCAGCATCCTCCGGAGGACGCATTGTAGGCTGCATAGTTTATTTCCGTTAACGGAGCATTATATTCGTGATAAGAATAATACCACAATTTACACTTAAGTAAGAATAATGGTAAAATGTATAACTGTTAATACTCTAAAATAAATTCTTATTTATGGAGCCTGTAACGCGACCTCCGGACGATGCAGTCTTTAGTTTAACAAACAGCCATTAATTTTATCATCAAGTGGTAATTTATCGGTTTATGGCATATTTCAAAGTCTTAAATACGTGTCATTTTGACATGTACTGTACATCTGTTTTCTTGGGTAGTTTTCGATAATCTGGGCTGTCGTCTGTAAGTGAGTTGTTGACTCGAGGATTACGTGATTCACAAGAAAGAGTCGACTCGAATGAACAATTCGCTGTTCAAGTTGAGGCCTACATGTGATCAGATTTCAGATCTTTGGATTGTCTTGAATCTTTATATTGTTACCCTTGGAGAAACGATATTGTCCACAAAGGTAATTTATCATTGTTTATATGTTAGGCAGATTACTATTGTACGCAAGTACGTAAGTCGCAAACCTGGCTCGAGAAGTTCCCCTGACAGTAACTTGTATTTGGTAACGCTCCTCAAACCACAAGTATTTCAGCCTGAAAATAAGTCTGAACTGAAAGCATTTTAATAGAAATACAAGACTGCATGCCATACTAAAACATACATGTAACGTTAGTGAGAACACTATTGACTGACTGGCCTTACCTCAGCGTAGAAACCACACCACGACGACGCAAAGACAGTATTCATGGCAGGTAATGGTGACAATGTTATTCTTTGCTTCCTCATTAAAATATCTACATTGGACCAACGGGTTACTCAAGTCTAACCTAGTTAGTATGTTACTCCTTAAGAACCTTGTGTTTACTTTCTATAGAAATACCTCTTGATTTCGAGCAGCAAATGTTTAATATGGCACATGGTTTTAGCCTTTACTCTAGAATACTAGTGAAATACCAATTTATCGACAAGGACGATAAAAAGACAATGTTTGGCCATGTTGAGACTATGGGCATTGGAAATAAATGTATATTTTCTATTAGCCAGTGACTTATATCATCATAATGGAATATTCATAAATCATTTCACATTAATTTTGATCTGTCTATATTGTATCTTCACAAGTCATCAGACCACACCGGAGGTTTAAAACCAAACTTTTTTTTTAATACTAACAAAGAATCATCTCAACTACTTGTACATGGCTACCATGAATATTTGTACAAAAATGCAGTAAAAATATTATTGATTAATATATACAGATATGTCTCCTTAGTGTCGGCAGGCAGGACGCACATGTAAATGACAAGAACACCAATGGTCTTGCACGAGTATACACAATACAGATATTGTTTCCCAACATCAGTGACACTAACTCCAGATCAAAGACTTTAAGAACAGAGATAATATCATGTCTTCAGGAGTACATGAAAAATAAAAGGAAATACAGTTACTGAATGATACTGCGTACAGTCATGTGAATAAGAAAGAGCAATACAATACAAAAATCTTAAATTACATGACGGTAAGGAAGGCTGGCAGCGTGTGAGACTGCAATAGATTTTTGTCATAGTGAGGAAAGAATATGGGAAGAGCTGATTGGCCAAGCAGGCGATAATGAATTGGAAGGGTAAGTCCAAGGCAGTGGACGATTAGTAATGGTTTTGTTATATTGCTTTCATCCCCTTTTGTTTACACGTTTATCCTATTGACATGTACTAATCCTACGCCTCTTTTTTTTCAGAGAAGCGGACCAGAGTGTGCACTGTTAACGAAATCAAATAAGGCTTGAGGCTGCGGTAGCATGAGGAAACATCTGTGTGCCACAATGCAGACGGTGATGTCAAAAGAGTAAGTACCCTGTTTCCAGAACAGTGAAAGAGTCACTGCTTCATGGGTATGGGGTGTATTAGTTCTACATTCTTTCAGGCTAATGGACACAGACAGACGAGTCGCAAACCAGCAGCATTTGAACCAAAGAACAATCAGAGATTTGAGGAAAAACTGTTCTGGCTACCACCCTTAACAAGTCGTGAACACTGAACAACAGATGTTTAAGCCTGATAACCTTCTAAAAATTACAATATACTTGTACAATAATACTTCAACATGGGGCATCAGTCATGTACACAGTAATGAGACATCACAGTGTTGATGGACTGTCCGGGATGAGCGTCATTTATATATTTTGGAAGAAATAATGGAACTATTATACCATGGCTAACTTATGCTTTCTCTTGGTGCAACTACTTGGGTATTATAGTGCCTTTGCGACTCAACTCTACGGATATGGTTTGTGTATGCCTTGATGTTATATGTACTTTGGATATATAAATAGATGTTTTTTGTTTAGTTTAATAATCCGTAAATGAGTTAGGCACACCAAAAAGATACTGATTGAATAAGAAAGGTTCATCACCCATGTAGTTACCCAACGTGTAATAGCACTTGGAAGATCTGTCTCAGTAGCATCATACGCATTTCTTTTGACATGGTTAGAAATGAACTTGTGTGCAAATGAAGTCTCACGGACAATGAGAAGAGCTGTGGATTTGGGACATTTACGTTAATTAAATTCTAGAAACGAGTAACCATGCATAATACAGATTTCATGAAATGACATCTGATTACTCACTGATGTCATTAATCTGTAGTGGGAGATTATAGAGAGAAAAAAAAGTAAGGTTTAAGGGTTTTGTCTCGAAAAGGGCACAAGCACGACAAAAAAATTTAATTAAATTCACATTGAGGAAGCAACTCATATAGGTTCCACTGAAAGGTGCGATCAAAATGTCAGCTTATCGTTCGGAAAAGCATCATTTTTTTTTTTTTTTTTGTAAGAACACTGTTGGCGGGACACATAGACAATTATACACAGCGGAAAATAATAATGTACAGTTTGCTACCAGAACATGCACTGGCCTGAAGAGAGCACTTCTTGCATTTCCGGTTTTTGCCATACTAGGTTTTTTTGACAGAAATTTGTTAGGCAAGATATATTTCTAGGGGTGCCACATGCAGCGCTGGTGTTTAGCCACAGTTAGTGGCTATCATGCCCTTACGAAGAACGTAATGTTATTAATGGCTTGCTGGGTACAAATGGTACATAGTTTTGGTGGTGGAAGAGTAAAGCCAAGCGGCCAGCTATCAGCCAGTAGGCACATCTGACACTATCATGTGCCACGGCCCAGGAGCCAATCAGAAATGTAGTTGAGAGGTGGGATGGGTACATGCTGCCTCTAACTGGTGATCAGATGACATTACAACAGAGTCAGATTGGGAAAGAGTTACAGAGTGCGGCCATATTTAACACAGAGTATTGCAACATAAAAAAAAAAAATTGTGTGACAGCACATTGAGGATTGTATACATGTGTGTGCTGAACGAGAAACGCAGATCAGAGTCCCTCAGACCCTGCTTGTGTGTTTGATAAGGTTCTGAAGGAGGGTGGCAGAGGTCCTGTGAAGGAGATGGTGGAGGGGATAAATCCTCCTGACTCTGTGTGGAGCTGTAGAGTTCAGTGTGAGACTGGCAGGTCTGGGCGTCGGGTCTGGATGATTTTTGGTTTAGGGTTGTTCTTTGGTTCCTCCTCCTCATCCGTGTCGCTGTCACAGACGTGGACCACCACGCTGGGCGTAGACTCTGTGCCTGCATGTAGCTCAAACTTCTCACCTGTATGTGTAGAAGAGAAGAGTCTGTCATCTTGAGAGTTACGGGCTAATATACAGTATCATACTGATTACAGTGTTGCTTTGCATATATCATTTTATTTATTGCTTTGCATATAGAAGTTTATTTAATTTCCTCTAATCAGTCCTAATTTTCAAAATTCCACTGAATTAATAAAAAAAATATCTGCTCCCAAATACTTTTTTTTACAATAATTTTAATTAAATAAAGTTGAAAAAAAAAAAGAAAAAGTATTTTAATGTTGACCAAGACTGTATTTACTTAATCAGACATACAGTAAGAAGAGTATAATACTTCAGTGTATCTTGTAATAGCAAAACAAGCTGAAAATGTAATATAATTTAAATTTAACACTTAATATGCTGCTGTTGTGGAAACTATGAAACTTTTTGATGAATAGAAAAGGCATTTGAGATATACATTAAAAAAAGTGTAGGTATATATTGCTGTTTAATATTACATTGGTGATCAATTATAGCTTTAAAAAAAGTAAATATTTGCAGTATTTGTCAGTAAGCCTTTTATTCTAATGGCCTTGTACAGTTGCAGTGTATTCAGCATTCTACTTTGAATAAAATAGGATATCAAATTTCTCATTTAATTGCTTATTACTGTATTAATTTCTTCTGCAATACTAATAACCGGGCCTAGAGGGCACTCTCTCTACAGAACTCATTGGGAGAAGAGTGAGGATATTTTAGGCTGGCTATAATTGCTGTTTGCCAGAGAAAACCTGCAGTGATCCATAGCATTACAAGCATTAAACGTATATACAGAATCCATTAAGGAACGGTGCTCTATATTCAGTGCTGAAAATCCTTATAACACTACCAGAATGGAAACCTAGAAATCTACAATCGCCTGTCAGTCAGAGTGGTCTGGAGGGGTTTCCACACATCAGGTAATTAAAACTAGAACTGCACACATTCGCAAGAGATAAGCTCCTTTTCTACATCATCCCTGTTGCACGAGGGCCGGATGAGAGTAAATATTTGAAATGCGCTGGACGAATACACTGTGTGTGTGTTTGCAGGATGGATCAGAGCAGGAAGCATGCATTTGGAGTGTGTTGTGCATTGTGGTCACCCAGAAGATCCAGCACACTCTAAAGACCCTCTTATCTTTTCTTTTCCCTGGCCTAGTCCAATGTTTTTATCCTGTGTGCTTACATTTCCCTGCACGCGAGCAAACGCGCGCATTCAAACTTTTTATCTTCTCACTGTTTTTGACCTAATTCCTCTATCGGTTACGCATCTTATGTTTTATTCATGCAAAACGCACTCGTTCAAACAATTCCTCTGCTATGTTCCTACAAATTTACTATCTCTCACATTCCTCTTCTCCTGCATAGCCTCCTGAGGGCTCAGCCTCTCTCTGAAACCTGGGCATGACGTCAATGCTGCATACTGACGTCAAGGGTCAGACAGCCGAAGAGAGAAAGTGCAAGCTTATTATGAAACCTTAACGTCTTCCTAGACCATAAGAAACCTCACTAGAGGATAAAAACATAAGGTTGTGAGGTGTATGCGGTAATGTTACATAGCCCTCGTTAATAAAGCAACAATAGCGAGTCTTTATTAAAGCAGCAGTGGTCTCATTGGCATGCTGAGCACATCTCTTCAGCTCTCCTTCAATTCATAGGCGCCGCTCATCCAGAGCCGTGCGTGTGTGCATGACAGCCGTGCATCACTGAAGACCCACCAGCTGAGAAGGAGAGAGGTTGTGAGCGAGTATGGCCGCCGAAAGGCTAGATGGATTTCGTCCGGTTAGTGTAGGTTCAGTGGGCCGGCTCAGGGAAACTGTGGGAGGTATTTTTAGAGCATTCTTTCAAAAGAGGGGCAAAACACTTCACTTCCCTTCATCCTTTTAAAGTCCTCCTCTCCAAAAACACAAATGACAATTTCTGCATTCCTTAGCAACCGGCCCAAAAATAAACCCCCTCTTCTGATTAACCCTTTATGGCAAGAATGCCATACAAGCTGGAGCGTACGAGGGAACAGATTCAATCCGATAAGCACAGCTGCAGGCTGAATAACAGCCAGTGAATGGATAATGACTCAAATTGCCGTGTATTTGGTGTCAGCCATCTGCCACCATGATTGAATATCCTCAAATAAATAGTAAAAAGTGAAGAGCTATGCTGTACAGTACTTCGATCCATTGACATTAAGCATGTTTCAGACCTCTGTAGTGGCACTGTAACCTTCCAGAGAGGCTTGATTTCCACTCATTTTAATGAGCACTGAGAGGAAAAAATACAGTATGTGCAAAACTTGTACCTTTAGCTATTCACAGTGGCAGTACCCTCACAGGAACACATTTGTAGCTTATTTATGCATATATTGTGAATATTAGTTGCAACTGCTAATGTGAACAATAGTTTTTAGTCAGCATTTATTAAAGGGGACATCAGATGCAAAACTTTTATGTGAAGTTTTAACATAAATGTGTGTTAGCCGTGTGTGCCCAAAACTACCCTTTAATGATAAAATATACATTCAGTGGTTTATTTATCATCCCTATAAATAATAACCTTTTTCTCAGAACAAGCCGTTTACGCAGATTCTTGACAGAGTGAAGTTGTTTTTGCATGCCCCTCCTGCAATTGTTGATTGACACTGGCATTTTAGCACAGACCTGCCCCAAATGAGTTGTAAATAGTCTGCCCGTCTTTCGATGAAAGAGCAGGTGTATTGTGCGATTGAGGTGATTTGTTGTTGGATGTAACATTAAATTATGGCAGTCATTTACTCCCAACACAGAGGATTACTTTTGTTTTTGAAGGGATTGCACTCCCTGATCTACATAAATGCATTTGTGATTCATTTTATTAATTTTACGCCTTACCTAATAACGAACTAGTAAGGAATTCCATGGCTAAATAATACAGGTAAAGTTTACAATTTCATGAAAACAGCTCATCAGCCAATGGAAGAGAGGGGCGGGGTGAGCAGAGTATTAGCATTTAAAGGGACATGCACCGAAACAGTTTTGCCAGGGTAAAAAGGGTGTTGTTTTACACAACCATTGTGAAATTTTAACGAAAGTATGTTATGCATTATTCATGAAGACCCATACCAACTTAAAGAAAACGGGTATCTGATGTCCCCTTTAATATTACTTTCTACATATTATAATTAATCTGCAAAATTTAATGATTATGAACAAACATGAATTTGAACATTATCATTTGACGTTTTTGAAAGATATCTTTTCTCCTTTCATTTACAGCACAGGTGATTGTCTCAAAAATGTACATCAGAACTAAAACATACTTTCGGGGTCTGGGGGTAAAGTATTTTTAAATGACCCCTTTTTTTAAAAAAAGAAATGATGGCGCTTAACATAGTTTTTAACACATTTATGCAAAAAAGAGACATAGCACATAGTGTGAGCTTTGAAATAATAAGTGTAAGCTGTCTAAACGTATCAGATCAGGTTCACAGGTGTTCCTACCCATAGTTCTTGTGCTTTGTGTAGCTATAAGAACCCTCTCTGGGCCATGTACACCACACATTCTTGGCTCCAGGTCTGTTATCTAAGCGTCCATAGATGCAGCAGGAATATTTCATTAAGTGCTTTTGCTTTCTCAGGATGAAGCGGCTGGGTATGCGCCTTGTAAACACAGCAGGGAACAACAAAAGCGTTTTTCTTTAATGAGCTGGAGTGTGTATGTGTATTGTTGTACTGTACAATTTCAGTGCAAGCCGTGTGGAAACGCAGCCTCTCCGACACAAAAGTGTGTATGGAAACACACGCTTAACAATGGAAAAAAAGCTTCCTTCCACAACAGCCACAATCATTATTGCCATCCGACAGCAGTCTAACGCAGTCGAGGTGCCTGGGCTGAATGGGCTGTTTGTTTAGCTTGCCACATGGTTCCACTTGAGTGCTGTTGATTGCTCACTAGTTTGTACCGTCTCCTCTGTTCCTTAATTGCCTTCAATTGCTATTAACATGCGCTGGCTTTGTGACTGAAGCCCATCATGGGCAGACAAGGTCAAAACTGAAAGTTTAAGGCATTACAACGTCAGAGCACAAAGCACATCTCAGATTAATTTAGGCTGCAATTCACTGAAGCGGCAAAATAGGTCTTGACTAGTCAACTAGTTGACTGAGACCAAGTGATTGTATAAATGGCAGCTATGTAAAACGAATACAAATATTATTGTATTAATTGTTGGCAACAATGCTTTTTTTTAAATATTTAGTTTGCTAAAGACTTAAATCATTTGGCAAGCATGCTTTGTCTTACATGTCTGATTTAAACTTCACTAAGTTTGAAATGTTCATAAATCTGAAATTCAAAAATCTTCAGGGAAGTCCCTTTGTTGCATTTTTATATTTTTTTAGCAAACTAAATTTGTGTTAAATCTTAGTTATTTTTATATTGTTTAATGGAAGATACCTTTTAGGTCATTAGGTTGAAATGAAGTTTCCTCTCTATTTTATAACAAAATATTCTAACATGCATCTAGACGTTCCTGCTGTGTCTACTGTAGCAACATAAGGCCTTGTTTAACTTGGTTTATTGCTTCTCTTTCTTCGTTTAGATTCCTCTGTCGGCAATTAAGTGGCAATCAATAACAATAATGTAGTGTTCTCCAAATTCATGCTTAATTGACATTACATTTAGTAGCTTAAGGACTTAAAGCAGAGCATTAATTGTTAAATGTCTCAAGATGGCAGCTTGATCTCTGGAGTGTGATCTCTCATTCAGTCAATCAGTTCAGATTGATTTTATGCAAACATACATACGCCCATTTTACTCTTTAGACAATTTTTTTGCCACCGATTTCATTTGTGACAAGTAAATGTAGTCAAAAAGTAAACAGATTTGAATTTCTTAACATTTTTTATCACTGGTATTGTCCTGAAATCCATTATTTCTAGTGCCAGTCTGTGGCTTTTCATTTTACCCAATAAATGTGTAAACACTCCTAGTTGACTGACCTCAGAACAGGCTGTGAAACCACCAAAGAAGTAAAGCGGCTTCAGTGTCCCGCTCTGGGATTATGCAACTCTGAATGGCTCTCTTACACAACCTCCCAGCAGCCATTGAGGGGATATAGCCACTTGATACAAATCTAGCACTGCTGTGTATGTTTATATATCTGTGTGTAGTAGTAAGTGCTGTATGTGTCACTGTGATGTAAAACAGCATGATATGCAAGCTTTTTCCATCAAGCATGTTGTGGTACGGTTAAATCTAAATCAAGCGTTTAAGGTTTTGCTGGTTATCATGAACAGTTAGTTTCTTCAGAGGTCATCTGAGATTCATTCTAATATAAAAATGTACGAGTGAATTATTTGACTACATATATTTTCCTTATCTTATGTTCTTTAGATGCTATCAGTGTCGTTAAACAAATTAATTTAAATAATAATGAAATCATTCATAATTAAATAATAATGTTTGAATTAGAATAATTATCAAAAGCAGTTGATTAATATTTAAAAAATGAAGTTACAGCACAAATTTGAATTTATTTAAAATTATTTAAATTCATTCATTTGCTTAACAATACATAATTGTATTATTGGTGCAAATTTGCAAAAACCATTGTCAGTTTTGGTTTCTTTTTTACTAAGGGACAAGTAAAAAATATGTTTCCGATGTTTTAAGATTTGGTGAACCTGGGAATTTCTTAAGGACAACTTAGCTACTGTACAGTATATTTGTCCAGCTAATATGTGACCTAGATTTAACACAATGATTTATCATCTCATCCTTCTAGATCTGATTTTAGCCTTGCATCTCACAGTGACTCATATTCTCACAGCTGTAAAAGCTTTAATGTAAAGTATTTGTCTGAACAACAGAGTAAGCATTGTAACACTTTAAGTTATGACTCATTTGTTGTCAGGTCGCTTAAATCCATTACGTAAATAATATAGGTTAAACCATCAGAGTTATGCTTAAACATTCTTTGAACCAGACAGAGAGAGATTTAGAATTCAGCAGGATGTTTTCACAGGATTTTGAAATTGATCCCTTGGGGGTTTGATGGCTGAGAGTCCATAATGCCAAGCCCTGTTGCATAATTCAAATGTTCCTACTCTATAATCCCCAAACGCCTTTTACACTGTCAGCTAAAAATAGACCAAACAAACAGAGGGTGACATTCAATATTGACCTGGTTCTATAAGTGATGCACTGCCAACCGGAGCTTTTAGGCCTGGTTTCTCTGTCGTATACTCACGTGCTCAATATGCTCTAAAGCTGCTCGATTGCAAAATGCGGCAAGATGGGCCGAATGTGCCGAGCAGCTGTTTAGATGGGAACACAAGATGATGATGTGTTTGCCAGGGCAGCAGATGGATCAGGCTGAGTGATATAATACAGACAAATTTAGATGCATTACGAGAAAACGCATGGCACTTTTATGGGTAAAAAAAAGGCTCTAAGATAGATTGTTTAGTCTAAACCAGCTGTGAAAGTAACTGACAATAACAACGTGTTTGGCTTGAATTTGGAAAAATCCAGTACCCGCAGATAAAGGCTGACGGATTCAGAGCAATTTTGAGCTGATGGCTGGGATTGTGTTGTATTATTGGAAATCAGAAATTCAGTCTGCGTCATTTATACAAGGTCACTGGCATGGGCCTGTTGATACAGCTTTAATGGAGAAGAATGATATTCATAAGGCAAGAGTCAATGACGGCAGATCTGGCTGTGCTGATGCATTATACTGTACATGACTGATATTTTAAGAGCGTCTCTCTCTGGCCTTATCCATCTTAGCTAGGGATGTAACGTTGCAAGATGATCTGGTTGGAAATTGATAGATAAAAATATGTGATTACGTATTTATCAAGTCAGTTGACAAATATTTAACAAGTCACAATACGACTGGGGATGGAGGTTTATACTAATGGAACTGTTGGGAATTGATTGTCTTTAGTGACGTTTAGATGGAATGTTCCTGTTTAGATGATATTTATAAACGCAGCACTGCTTTGTTTACAGCAGTAACCAAGGAAACACAATGTATCGCTGCTGTTTAAGCGCCACCTGCTGTCAGAGAGTGAATTTGCATTTTCAAGGCCATCTGCTGTTTTAATTTTTACGTGGGATAGTATCACAGAGCTAAATTCAGAACAATCTGTTTTTGCTTCAGATTTTGAAATTTTATAATAATATAATCTATAAATAAAAACTGCTCATGTGCATGTATGCAGCATATTTGTTTAGACTGTAATTAAAATGCAGTGGTTGCAAAAAAATGATGAGAACATCAAAGTCAGTATCACGGATCATATTGCTATTTAGATATTTAGACATTTAAATCTTGTAATACGGGTGTACATTATTTTGTCTTATTGCACTGGTAGGCATAAACATGGAAAATATATGCCAGACAAAGCAGACATTAAGATACAATCAGAAAAACTGAAAAAATGTCTTACTGTTAGCATGAAATGTGATTTAATATGATAATGTTACGCTTGGATGTACGTCACAATACAGAAGAAAAGATCTAATGCTGCTTCTTTTCCAAGGTTAATAAATCATCAAGAAGCATCTGAAGAAAACTGATTTTGTTTAAAGATTTTTTTACAAATATTTTTGCTGGAAAAACATGAATTAAAATGCATTAATTTGTATATTTTACAGTGTAACGTGCAAAAGATTAATTAGTTTATACAACTTGTGTAAAAATTAACATTTAGCAAAATGAATACA
>JAUMHR010000030.1:2327886-2337967 GCA_032361145.1 Enteromius fasciolatus
CTGCATCGAATCATGTTGAATCGAATCGAAATCGGATTGCACTATATCGTAACAGTGGTGTATCGTAATCGCATCGCTAACTACTTCATGTATCTTTCATGTATCGTATCGTTGGCTATGCATCGAGATAGCCAACTCAGTTATGGAGATGCACATCCCTAGTACAGACACATCCAAAGAAACCTTAGGTACACATCAACATAACCTAACCTTAACGAACCACTGTACAAGACAGAATACAACGGGAAACTCTGGACAGGTGAGGGAGACAGGTGGTGCGGGTTACCTAATCAACTTAAACAAGAACAGGAACTAGACCATATATGGACATATAGGAAATAACAAAACCAAACCAAAACGAACTAGTGACAGATGACATAGACAAGGGTGTGACAATATATATAAATTTATGTTTTTAGCCTTTTAGCATAAAAATTGTGATTTGAATTAAACCACATGCTAGCTTTGCTGTGCTTATTTGTATGGCTGCACTATTTTTACAAAATGTTGTTAAAATAATAATAATTGTTATTTATAAAATGTAAAAATACCAAAAGAATATAAAATTTAGTTTTAATATTTCACTGTAACAAAGTATAAACCTGAAAATAATGTAAAAACATGTATTTATCAAAATAATAATAATAACTATAGTTATTTACTTTTGCCATTTGAAAATAGAAATTCTAGGTTTGCTGTGCTTGTTTGCCAAGTGTGTGATTATATATCAGTAAGGCTTTAAAATGATAATAATACTTATTACTCATAAATAAAATACAAATTACAACATATTGAATTACTGTTATTGTAATATTCCACACACACAAATTTTTTTTTATATATATATATATATATATATATATATATATTAACAAATATATATATTAATATATATATATTTAACATATTTATGAAAGAAGTATTTATAAAAATATATTTATATACTGAAATTATAAGTATAACTAAAATTATAATACTAATATTTATTTATGACCTATTTTTTTCAAGTTCAAATGTTGAATAATCAAAGTTTTATTTTGATGAAAAACTGCAGTTGTTTTTTCAATGGCTTTTGTTCAGAACATTTCTACATACTGTACAATAGTACACTGAAATGCAAAACCGTCTCTGATATGTTTTAATGCATGGATGCTACATGAATGTAAATATTAGTTACTGATCTCTAAGGATGAGACTATGATGGCACCAATATTCTCTAGTCTATTGGGGCACTTTTATATTCATGGTGATGCTAATCCATGTAGCAGCTGCATCCTAATAGACACCCTCTAGCCTTTGATTACAATAAATCAGAGCCCAGAGCTTTTTGGCTGTCTTTCCAAAAGGGTTTGATTTGCGGTCTTGAACAGAGAGCGACGTCATTGCCCCAGCTTACTAAGGTTCAATAGTAGGCAGCTGTGGCATGTAGCACATGCTGTAAGAATACAATACAAATGTTCACACATATATGAAATAGACCACAATTAAATGGTCAATGAAAACATAGCTGTGTACTGTACTAATCATGCTTTTTATTCAGCATGCAGAACACTGAACATTTGAACAGTTTTTATTCCAACATGCTAAGTAGATGTGAGTGAAAGCAACATATGGATATGTATACATTAGCAAATACATTTGGCAAACTAAAGTGACTTACTGTATGTTACATTCAAGTGTTGCATGTCACAATTTTTTATTTATTTATTTTTTTACAAAATATGTGTTCCTACAAAAATAGTTGAAAAAAATTGTATAAAATAGTGTGCACACACACACACACACACATATATATATATATATATATAATTTTATTTATTTTTTTTTTTCCCCTAAATCAAAATTTTAATAGTAAAAACATTTGTAATATTAACAAAAATTCTGCCTCACCTTCAAAGGAATAAATCTCATTTTAAAAAATGTTTCTAATAATATTTTGCAATATTACTGTATTTTTTTTATCAAATAAATGCAGCCTAGGCAAGCATAACATATTTATTTTTTAAAACATTAAAAAAATTCACCAACCCCAAACAATAGTGTGCAAGCATAAAAAAAATATAGAATATCACACACAAATATTGGTTAAAATAGTAAAAAAAAATAATTTCCTAAAAGAAACATTACAGTTAATAATATTACAAATTCTTTGTATGAAATTATAATTTATAATGTTACATTACCCTTATTTGCTGTGCATTGTGGGATGACCTTTTACTATACATATGTGATGCTGACCAAAATTAGGTATCATGGTTACGGCATCCTTCTTTTTGGTGTTGGATGCCTTAATGTGTTGTCTAGGCAAACAAGACACTATGGAAGAGTTTACGAATATTCCACAGTCACAGGATTGTTATGAACTCGTTGACATTAAGAAATGCTTAGAGATAATGGATGAGCGTTATGTAATGAAGGCTGATCAGGAGAATGCGATGACATAAGCATGCGTAGTGAGTGGGAGGTTTTAAACCCCCGTGGCAAAAACATTGAGCGCAGCACTGGGAAACAGGTACAGAGGAGAGGTCATGCACACGTCACGCACAGTTCCGCATGGGTGAACGACATTAATGCTAATAGATCCCCATTCAAGTATTTAACCTTGACAGTCTGCAAAACAAGAGCCACAGCATCACATATCAGCGCTAGCCAGCACAATGAAAGACTGACACTGGAATGTTAATGGCTCACTTGAGGATAGCATTAGCCTGTTTTTTTTTCTGTGTCCCTGCACTCTATAAACGTCATTCAAGAGGGCAGACGACTGATATTTCTGCAGTGTTACATTACTGGGCTAGAGTTTCAGCCGTTCTGTGAACTTTAGCCTTGCAAGCAGAAGGTTGGGGTTGGTTGTCAAGCGCGTGCACACTCACACACAAGCTGGAATAGCCATAGTGCTTCGGCCTGAGGAAAGGAATTCATGCAGAACAAAAGGCCATACTTGTAACTCCACTTAAAACTGATATGACCATATAAAGCAGAACTCATGACCAGTGAGCTCGATTACATAACCCCTATGAAACCAGAGCTCCTCTAAACTCTTCCAGATTCCTCTGTCTTTTGTCAAGGGTCCTTAGTGACATCATACAGGAAACTGTACAGTGAGGGCTCAGTTTTTGTGCATATTGTGATAGTGTACATTTTAATGTGCTCCTATTATGGGTTATGAAAGGTTTTAATCGGTAACAGTATTGGTACCTGATATTCGGTCCCAATTCCAACATTTTGAACAATAGGGCCCTGCAGTTTTTTTTCTGTTAGATTTTTTCCGATAATCAAAGACATGAAACCTTCATTTATTTTTAATCAAATTAAATTGAAACTTTGATTTTTGGGCAAACAAACTTTTTTTTTTTTTTAACTAAAACATGGTAGAAAAATGTGTGAATATTCCTTTAAAAAGTTTTAATAACAATTGTATTTTTTCTGCAATTAAGTGGTTAATGTTGTTGAAATAATTATTTTTATTATTTATTCATTTGATTTAAACTTGACAGTAAATGGAATATGTAAAGACAAGCAACACAAGAGTAATACTGTACTTTTAAAGCACGTACAGAAAATCAGAGCGAGTTCATGTGTGCATCGTTATTTGTGTAGTAAACAAAACCGCACCACATTTTGAGTTTTAATATTCCCATACACTAGTTCATATCATGATTCACATTAAGTTACAGATCTTATTTTATTTATCTCAAAAATGATGAATTCCGTTGCATTCCGTGCTATAGAGTAAATTCTGTTTTTATGAATGGACATCCTTTTCTAGTTTTTGCGGAAAACCAAGTTATGACCCTAGAAATGTAAAAACACTTCTGAACATTTTGGTTTGCCCTGTGAGTTGTGTTTTAAAGAGTTGAAGGGATGACATCATGTCACTGGGTCTCTCTTTCTCGGTCTCTGTGTAACATACACGATCAGGTGAGTTCAGTACCCAACCCTACAAAAAAAGGTTATCATAATTTTATGATAATATGCATTTATTTTTACCTTATTTGTTCAACCACGCCCAAACTATTCATTTTTACAAACACCTCAAATGACTGGTCGATTTCATTTAAAGCAGTGATTGTGGGATTTGACCACTCTAAGGGCCTCATTTATTAAATCTTCGTAGATTTCATCCTAAAAGTGTATGTACGCTCAAAAGATAGATCTTAAGTACGCACACAATTCTTCAGATTTATAAAACCATGCTAGAATCTGCGCAAAAATCCCTTTATAAATCCTAGTCAAGATTGTGTGTTGGCTACCTGCATCTCCACTCTGAATAATCCAAGAAATAACCTTATATGGATCTTACAACGCCTAGTTTTACGATGCATAATCTCATCTGCATATCATTTCCATGCATATTTCCATCTATGTGACACTACAGTCTTGTATGTTTGACATCGTCAAAAATATGAAATATGGACTTTACATGCTATTTGTGCCATACATTCATTTTCATTGCTTACAATTATCCTTGTTGTGGATTATAAAAAAATTATCGAGATAAACAAACAAACAAAAAATTGTTAAAATAGTTATTAGATAAACAGAGTTTATCTCATTATTTTACTAGTCAAATAGTATTTCAATTGAAATCTTTCAAGAATACAGTGGTGCTTTTCATAATGTTTAGAGATGCCTTCACACGACATCAACAGTTGTACTTCAAGCTAGACTTGTTCAATCTGGATAATGGACCGTTCGACCACCGAATCCAGCAGTGTCCACCATAATATCCAAGAAAGTGCGCATTATTGATCATTTTTCTCACAAAAATATTTTCTCATAAGCCAATTCCACTACAAATATCCAAATTCATATAATTTTGGTTTAACTTCTGCGTAATGACTTTATGTAATTTCAGACTTTATGTAATCTCCATTAATGAGAGTTATGAATATTGAATGCAAATGTGTACTGAATATTGACATGAAAACAGAGATTAAAATCACTGTTGTTACTTCATTCGTTCATATCTCTCCAGAGTTTGTACGCATGGATCAGAGTTTGTGTGCAGGTGCGCAAATGTTTCTAGTTTGTTTTAATAAATTCCACTTCTTTGTGTAGGAAGTAGCGTACACATCTTTCAGGGCTGTTTTTTTTGCGTACGCAATGGTTACAAATGAGGCACAGAGTGGCAAAGAATGAATTTGCATTTTTATTCAGACCAACACGAAAAGACCAACAAGTGAGCGGGCAGTATGCTTATGTTTTATGTTGATGTCATCATGTTTTAAAATGATTAAGGCGACTCAGAGTTGACTTTCTTTTGAGAGAAAATAACTTTATACACAGTGCACTTTCAGATTTAAAACTTTGCAGGATTTTTTCATTCACTAGAGCTGAGTTACACACTGCATGAAAGGTCATTTTCAAAAATCCATAATAGGGGCATAATAGGAGCTCCACCGAACTGTGTCATTCACTATTCAAAACTGAATGCAAAATGCTTTTCAAATTCCAATGGAATTCCTGAATTAAGGTAACAACAGAACACCATTCTGACAGTCATTTGAAATACGTTCGGTTTATTATTGCTTAACACATTTTTGTTGAATACATTTTATTATAATTTAATTTAATAATTTATTTTTTTTATTTTAATTAACTACGTTTAATAATTGCAATTCTTTAATAAAAGTATATGTTTATAATAATAATATTAATTATATAAATTGTGATTTTCACTTGCTGTTTGATCCTGTTTGTATTCATTGTTTAGAATTTTAATCGATTTCAGTTGTTTGTAAGTGCACTTTATTAATAATACTGATTGACTGAATTTGATTAACCTTTAAAACACAAATGTACATACTTTTATGAAAGCTGATAGATTTCTGTCCCTCCATTGAAAGTTCAAAACTGCAAAGTCCAAAAAGTTCTTGTGATGTCATAAAACAAATCCGCATTAATTTAGTGGTTTTTATCCAAGTCTTTTGAAGAGAAACGATCGATTTACATAATTAACAGATTTAAGTCAAACTATGACTTTTTCATAACCCATAATAGGGGCACTTTAAATGCACTTATTTTAGTTTTTATTTTACGTAATTAAACTAAAATCAAATCAAATGTGGTAACTGCAAAGGCTGTGACTCCTGAAACCTTTATCACACACCTCTTTCAATCCGAACACTGCATGCACAGCAAACAACATATCTGAAGGATAAATCTCACTCTGTCTCTTTGCAGGCTGGATATCACTCCCCTGTCACAGAGAACATTTCTCCGTGTTTGCCATGCTAACAACTCAAGTGGCAGCTCATAAGTGAGACACTGTGTGAATCATGTCTAGGTTTGCGTGTGTGACATTTCCAAAGTGGAGATCAATTGTATTGATGCAGGGTGAACTCGAGGGAAAGACGCAGAAAAGTCTATGACGGATAGTCATGACGTACTGCCAGTTGACGTGGGTAAATCTGTCAGTAAATGCCACTTCAATAGCAATATGAAAAACCATACGACAGTTCCTAGTATGTATTACGTAATGGGAAGAAAATGCCAATAAAATAAAAGGGACAGTTCACCCAAAAATGGTCATTCTTGTCATGACAAAAAGAAGATATTTGGTATGTGTGTATGTCGGTAACCAAACCTTCTAAAATGTGTGTATATATATATATATATTATTAAAGAAGTAGTTCAGCCAAAAACTAAAATTTTAATATTTTTTCTCATGTCATGACAAAACGACAAAAGAATATATAGAAAAAATGATGGTAACCAGTTTAGTTTCCCATCAATTTCCATTTTACAACGGAAGTCAATAGTTGCTGTGACTGTCTGTTAGTTGTTCATCTTCACCCTCATTTTGTGACAATATGGCAAAAGAGGATATTTTCAAAAACGTTGGCAACGTTTTGGTTACCACTCACTTCCATTACCAACAATCTTCAAAACATCTTTTGTATTCTACAAAAGAGAGGAATATATGGGTTAGGAATAAGATGATGAGTACATTTTCATTTTTGGGTGGACTATTAACTTGACAAGTATAAATAGCTTAACGTTTGGCAGTCAAAACAAAATAATTAGAACGGAAGACAGTTGGTTTTAGTCTTGACATAAGAGTTATAATTCTCATTGCGTCAGCTCTCCATGTGGGCTTCAGACTGTCTAATTTTGTAAAATCTGTAAGATTGCTTATCTATTCTTAGGGAGCTAATAACGCTATATGTCTTTAAAAAGAGCCTATGCATCACCTGGGCCTTTCATGGGGTTAATATAATCACAGCCTACTAAATTGATTCAGTGGCTCAGATGCAGAAGCAGCGCCTCTTCCAGAGGTGCCAAACACAATCAAACATTTTGACAGCGCTGCGAATCACGCCTGAAGGCAACGGCACGGTGCTGATGCTCCTTTGGAACAATTTGACCTCCCTTGATCAATCAGCAAAGTAGGGGCAGTTGACAGCGGTCCGCGTCCGGGCGAGAGGGGAGGGCTGGAGAAACGAGAATAGCAACAGTCTATTCTGTCTCGCTGTCATCTGTCATTAAGCTTCACGAATCTGGAGCATTCCATTGCTCTCCGGATGTTTGGCAAATCCAATCAGGGATGCTGAATACTTGCGCTGAAGGGATTGCAGGGTCACAGGGGGCTACGGCCAAGCAACACCGGCTATGGGGGAGAATGATTTTGAACGCAATCATCTCATAAACATGAGTGAAATATAAGGTTAGAAATATAATAATTCCTGCTAAGATGATGCAGATGACATTATGGCATCAACTATAATATCATCCGTGCTTTTTCAGCAAGCCCTTGTGGTTTTAGGAGCTTAGTTTGACATAATTTTTCAACCTATATTTGATTCTCTGTACTAAACCAGCAGTTTTTCCGTTTATATATAATTATATTAACAATCCTTTTGTGTATTTTATGTGCGGATTCATGCTTTAGTCCAGATTAATTTAATACATAGACTTGTTTATATAGGCACCTATTTTTTAATGTCTCATTAAAGATTCACTGCTAAAGAAGCCATTTGAATTGCACTCTCTGAGTTCAAATGACTCCCTAACTGATCAGCAACGCATTTCTTGGTTATATCTGATTCAAAATGAACTGAGAACTGTGATGTGTGCTTTTGTATAAAGTAAGCAAGCTTGGGAGAGTTTATTTAATGACTAGTTTCTCATATGGAATCAGTGTATGCCTAAATAGTTTATCAAATACTTTCAGTCCGGTTTTCCACTTTGTAAGTAAGAAAAAATATCAAATTTATAAAATAAAGTGCAGACTGACTACTGTAGCATTTTCAGCCTTTGTGCATTTTTCAAAATAACTTATACATACAGTAAATGGGACAGTGGGTCCCATTACACCCATTAATGTAAAACTGTCCCCTTACAATCTGAGACAGATTTATTAAACAGCAATCAGTTGAGTAACTGTCAGACAGCTTCTGCATCCCAAGACCATGTGATCTGTAATCAATTCAAGAGGAAGGAGAGAAGATCTTTATCAAGAGTATACAGTTCAGCAAAAAGCCATTAATGCAAGTTGGCCAGTACAGGAGATGCAATCATTCTCTGTTAATCGGTTAATATTTCATAGCATTTGTAAGGGGAAATAGTCAAACATTCAGAGCAGTATTATCAGCACAATTAGCTGCCTAATTAAGCATATGTTCCGTCTTTTATGATAGGGTCTTGTTCTGTAATAGACACTGGGATTCAGCTTTTGGTTGATGTTCATGAAACAATGTAATATACTTGGAATATCTGCTATGTGGCTAAATAGCTGCTGACAGCTTTGATAAAACTCAAAATACTATGAGCGTTGTTGACTGCCGTGATATTATTTGATCAATTTTATGAATAAATACTAAAATAGTTAAAAAAATATATATAATAATAAAATGAGAATATATGCCGGTGCAGAAAATATACATATTTAATAAAACACAAATGTTTTTTTCAGTGTTACATTACATTAATATGCCGGTACAACTGTTTAATTCATTCAGGAATGATACAAGTGAGTCATTGAATCATTCATTGAGCCAATTCATAATAAAACACTAATATATTCAGAAATGGTATTGTTGGATGATTTTCCAGTGGCTTTGTTTGTTTAATTGTTTTAATATTTAATTCATTATTAATTAGGACTCGGACTGGTACACACTCTGTGCGGGCTACAGTTACCTAACTTTAGCAAAAGCACTGAAGCCACACAACCTTGCCCCAAACCAAACTAACAGCGTGGTACAACAAAGTCCCTCATTATGGATCACTGAATTCACCTTAAAAACAATAACTTTCAACACTGCTACTTGTTACGTAAGGAAATTAACAACATGAGTCATGCCGAGTCAAGTTAACGCAAAGCAAGAGGATACTTTTCAAGAATTACTGTGTGTATTCACATTAGTGGAGTCATTCATGAGTAAAAGACTGAGCACTTGTTCTGTTTCACGAGGAATCCTTATGGAGCCTGTGACTCAATGGAGCGTATCACGGACCACCTTTTACACAGTCCTTCTATCAGATGATCTAGTTTGTCTGAGAGTAGCTGTCAGGACGGATCAGTGTAAGAACTGTGTATGTGCCTGTGTGTTCTGATTTCTTTTTCTATGTGTGTGTGATGCAGTCCAGCGCAGGTCAGAGGGCCAAACAGACCTGGCAAAGCTCAGCATATCACATGATCGGTGTTCTTAAAACTGTTCGAAGAAGGTCTGAGCTGGAGGTCATATATTCAGTAACTTATGCGTTCCTGTTCCTAGTGGTAACATTCAGGAGACATAAGCTTTAAGTTAGCAATAAATGGAAATGCATGTATTTTCTGATGCACATTCATGCATGTTTTATTTTTATTTTTTTTGACCTTGTAATTTTTTATTAAAATGCTGTAACTCGATCTTCTGGTGAAATGACAGATTTCTTTCTAGTGATGCATGCTAGCCAATCATTTAGTAAGGAATAATGTACAGGCAGCCGGTAGTTATCGCAGAAATAAGTATATATTATTATATATAAAGTATATATTAAGTAAATATTATTTCACAATAACTACAGGCTGCCTGAACATTATCCCGCTTATTACATGGCTACTTGCCACATAAGGAAAAAAACTGGACATAAA
>JAUMHR010000030.1:2349602-2378787 GCA_032361145.1 Enteromius fasciolatus
CTGTTTTAACGGTCGAGTAGTACGTTCGGTTTTAAATGTAGTACCTACTTAAGCAGTATGCGATTTCGGACGCAGCACATGTGAAATTGATTGTCAATCAGCGTTGCTTCTTAAGTGGGCAGTCTGACTTCACAGAAGTGTGATTGACTTGGAGTTACATTGTGTTGTGTAAGTGTTCCCTTTATTTTTTTGAGCACTGTGCAATTACTTCCAGCTATGGCTGGGCAATTTAATCGTCAATTTATTCATGCGCATTTCGTCAGTTAACCCGGTAAATCTCAATCTCAAGTTGATACACAGAGCAAAACAAACAGCTGATTGAGATTTACCGCTAATCAAAGTACTGGCTTTACTGACGAAATGTGCATGAATAAATCGATGAATAAATCGCCCAGCCCTACTTCCAGGTTATTCATCCCACTGGAAATGACTAGTCAAACACAGACTGCACTGCATTGTGGGATACTATATACTCTATTCAACAGATTTTGCTGACATGTAGGTCATCCAAGTATTCTACATATTCAAAAAAAAAGTGCACACGGTGCATAGTACATGTTCTAAACAGTGCAGAAATTGTAATACTCTATCCTGAACACAGCCTATAATAAATCATCTTTGGCTAAAAGCGGCTTTCACATTACGTCATCAAAATGCTGCATAAAATATGATGGCTATTTCCATCTAATTGGATGTGAATTACTAGAGCATATAAATCAGTAAATAATATGATTCGGCTATATTCAAATAGACCTTGTTGAGCAGTGGAGGAAGAGGCCGGGATATTTTAATAGAGAAGAGAGGTAGAGGACTCTCGAACGAGGATGCTGATGACAGAACCTCTTGTATGAATGTATACCATCATAGCATCCAGTACGCCGTGACCCTCTTAGCGGCCAGTGCATCTCTCTATGCTTTTCGTCTAATGCAATTTATCAGCCAATTCCATCCATCTTACACAACCCGGCAATTTAAGTCTCACACTACTTAAGATATTGCTATAGAGCTACACACACGAGACTGCAACTTCCTCTACCAACGAACCAAAAAAGAGATCCACAGATGCACAAAGGTGGAATTAAATTAGAACATTTAATTATTTTAATGGAAGATTCAGCTGAGTCAATGTTTGGGTTTCACTGTGTTTACAGCACAGCGTTGACGTATGGATTTTTCATAAGAGCAGACGAGCAAAGATTGTTGACTGTCAGTTTGCGTGACAAATCGCTCTGTCTTGAGCAGTTAACCTTGATGAGGTCCAGGACACGGTCTGATTAGTGTCAAACAGCAAACAGGCGGTGTTTTGACCCAGATGTTACCGTAAAGATTTGACATTAAATTAGCAGAGCCGAGCATCAACCTTTAGTCTGCACGCTCCTTCTGAAATGACAATAAAAGGTTATAAATCAAAGCTAAAATTACGTGTGAATGATCCATGAGGTTAAAGGGAATATTGATGGAGAGAATAGCAGAATCCAATCACAACACTGCATTTAGTGTTTAATGCATGACATCACAGACTTTTGACTGAATAAATCCCTGATAAACAACCCTGATATGAAGTACTTTCTTAAATATTTGACCACAAAAAGATGAAAAATATAAAACATGAAGTCCATATAAATGGAATGGCACAGTTTTGCATGATTAATGTACGAGAGACGCACATTCTATTCTCTTTTACCATTTCTTTTGAGAAAAAAAAGAGACATTTTGAATGACTGCATTACTATTATACAGTAGAATACTTCTCTGAGTAATAATAGTAATATAGTAACAATTCCTAATAGTAAAAAAAAATATTTGGGAATTTGGGAAAAACAGAACGCAACGCAACCATAAAAATTATTCTCAATTCAGCTCAAGCAATTTACATTTTAAAAATGATGCATTGACTCATGAATATTTAATTGCAAGATGTTTGTCCAGTATCTGTTTTCCTGACAGGAAGATGAGCAGCAAGAGTAAAATAACAACTTATTTGTTCATTCATTCAGTGCACTGCATTTGCAAATGGCATGCGGAAGCCCCTGCTTGGATAATATTTGTCTTCATGCAAAGCAAAATAAAACGATTACTTAAAAATGTGGAGGAGAAATACTTGTCCACTTGTATTATAATAGTGTCTACAACCCTGCATGGTTTGGAGAATCTGTAGGGAAGAGACCTACTAACATTTGTAACACCACAAACATAACTACATAGCAATAGCGTGACAACAGCTCATGACAAGATACTTTTTCCAATATAATGCAAATATGAATTTGTTGCTGATGTCAGTCCTGTGCTCATTTTGAATAATTATTTATTGTTTTCAGCATTTAAAGGGTTAGTTCATCCAAAAACATCCTATGTTTCAAACCTGTAAGACCTTCGTTCATCTTCGGAACACAAATTAAGATATTTTTGATGATTAGAGAGCCATCTGTTTCTCCATAGACTGCAAACTGAAATGATCCCAGATCCAGAAGCGTAGTAAAACATTGGTATAACAGTCCATGCGACATCAGTGGCTCAAGTTCAGTTTTGCGACGCTAGGAGAATACGATTTTTGCACAAAGAAAACCAAAATTTGCGCTACCGTTCTTGCGTCTTCCGCCATTTTTGAGAGTATCGCAACGCATACACAAGCTTTAACGTGTTTGACGTGATCAGTCTTGTTTACATTTGGGGGAAAGCATGTGCATGGGTTTAGTCTGCGGTAGTCGATGCCTAGTGGAAGTAAGTCATGGGAGAAGAATTGTAGAGTAAATTTTTTGCGCAAAAAAAAGTATTCTCCTATCATCACAAAACCAAAGTTTAGCCACTAATGTGGACTGTTTTATCAATGTTTTACTACATTTCTAGATCTGGGATCATTCGTTTCTGTCTATGGAGGGTCAGACAGATCTCTGATTTTATTAAAAATATCTTAATTTGTGTTCCGAAGATGAACAAAGGTCTTAAGTTTGGTCATATTACTTAATTTTAGTTGACTGCAGTTTAGCTTCTTTTAATTGTGAGGAGTTTATAGCTTGGCAAAGTACTGTTTCAGAGCAACACATAATGCAGACATAATTTTATATTCTCATTTTAATATAACAGATGACAAAAAAAAAATAACATAAGTCTCTGCACTCAGTATACCTTTCAAGTAGAGATGGTCTCGCTTACAAAGTCCCTCTTTTACTTGCTCACTCTCTCTGGCACAAACACACACACGATAATAAAGCAAGTGAGAGATAAATTGTGCAGAGAGATAACAGATCAATCAGTCCTGAAGGCTTGACAGCAAGGGACAGTTTGTCTTATTTCCAGCCACCCTCAAGCAGTCAAGTGCTATCAACTCCTGAGCTGTGCTGAGCTTATCCTGGCTGCTCAGAGCCCTTGCTCTTTCTCTCTGATTGTCTCACTCCTCAAGCCTGTCTCAATCTCCCTCATCTATAGTTTCCATCTCCTTTGCCTGGCCTCTCATTTGTACACACATTTCCTCTCCACCAACTTATTCCCTCTTTCCGCCACTTCAGTTTGACCCCCAATCTTTTTTCTATCTTGTTCTACCTGCATCACTATCAGTCTCTCTCACTCTCTCTCTCTCCAATCATCACTTTCTCTAACACAATGCTCCTCAAACTGTACACTAAATATATAATAATTATATACACACACACACAAGGTAGTATTCGGATGCTCTGACTCGGTCAAATGTGGTACTTGTCCTGAAAAGTCTGATAACTACTCTTTTACACATCAGCCAATATCTTTTGCAACCAGTCACCTTTAATTCCAGGCTGATGGTGCATCTTGTTTACCTGCAGGACCTGAGTTATTAGGGCTGCTGTGAGATTCTGCAGACTGACCTGAGTTCAGAAGGTCTCTGTGTTCAGCATGTTTGCTTTATATTGATGAATGTCACAGACCCGCAGCAAAGCTGCTCTGCTTCACACATGGTCAGAGAGTCTATATATATATTGGCGCACTAAAAGCAAATACTTTGAGCTTTGAACAATTTTCACAATCCACCACTTAAATATACATAGATTTAGCTTTAGAATTTTTAATGTTTTTGAAACGAGCTACCAAGACTGCATTTGTTTGATGAATAACAGTAACATTAAAATTTAAAATGATTGGTTTCTATTTTACTTGATTTTAAAATGTAATTTATTCCTACGGTTTATTGCAGTGCTATGCCATCCTTCAGAAATGCTGATTATCTGCTGAATAAATGTTTATTCTTATAACATTTTTGTAGAAATTGTGGTTCTTTTAAAAACGGCATTTAAAATAAAAACTTTACTGTCACATTTAATTAACTTTATACATTCTTGCTTAAAAAAAGTGTAATAATAATTTTAAAAAAGCAGCAAATTAAATTTTTTTGGTTTTTGCAGTTTAGTTTCAGACTGGACGACTGGAAAGGAAGCTGCGTACTGTGAATGTCAGAATACTTTTACATGGTTTCCAGGCTGTCATTTAGGAAAAGACTGAAAAAATTACAACAAAATTGCTATCTGTTTTTCTCCCCCTGAAATGTCTGGAAGCACTCTTTGCTGATAAAAAGTCTTGCACAGTCCCCCAGTGAGTCGCTGTTCTAAATGCATCCTGCATTCACGAGTCCTTGTGGTCTTTTAATCATGTACTCTAAATGCATGATAATTTTCCTCCATCAACAGTTTTCTGACAGTCTGACACCAGTCACGACCTATAAAATGCAGCGAACACTGGCATCCGTAGGCCCTCTAGTAATGAATGTGTCAGAAATTTTACCACTTAATTACCAGTCACGAAAAACCAGAGGATGTGCTATTGCCAGTGAACCGGTTTTTGGGCTGCTTAGCACAGACGTGTACAGATTGCAGAGCGAAACTCTAATGATAATTCACAAGGCAAATGGTATTTTGTCCGGCAAGGAATGCTCAAGAGAATAGAAGACTACTCAACCCTTTATTTCATCCTGTATAAAATTATATACATAAATCTAAGAGCGGTCTCACCATTAAGCACCTTCAAATGGTCAATGAACTGATAAAACCTTCAAGCAGCAGCTGTGACCTTTCATTTCATAGGTCAAGCAATTAAATAAATTAAACAGGAAGACAATATTGACCTGCTCCTTTCAAGCCATACAACGAGGGTCACAAGGGCATCGGCCTCATTCTCATTTTCCGCTATTACTCACACCCATGTGGCATTGTCCAGGGTCAGCACATATTTCCCATAAGTGAAGACTCTATTAATGTCAAGCCCTAAAAATGATGAGCGATAATCTACAAGTGCGTCCTTAAGAAAACGTTGAGTGATGCTACACTACACAATGACTGTTTAAGGTTTGTGGGCAGAATTCAATTGAAAAATTATGTTAGTGGCATTGTAAACACACAAAACTGTCATCTTTTAATCATCTTCATGTCTTACCAAACCTGCGCTGCTTTCTTTCTTGTGGAGAGAATGTTGCTCATGCTATGAAAGCACAATGGCGCTTGCATTTAACGATCGGAATATCCTCCTCTGTGTTTACACAGGTTTGGATCAACATGAAGGTGAGCAAATGATGACAGGATATTTATGATTTGGATAAGCTATCCATTTCATGTCAGCAAACACAATATTTATCACAGTATTTTCCAGGTTCCACATTAGCCTATACACCGCTTTATTTTAGCTTATATAATAAATACCAGAGAATTATGTTAAACACATTATACAAACACAGCAGTGTACACATTCTCATCAAGCAAGACAGAAAATAGCTTAAGTTTAAGACTCTGTTTGAAACCTTAGCCAGGGATAGTCATAAAACTTGTATTCACCCCAAAGTGTATCAACCCACCAAAAGGTTTCACTGCCATATTCTAGGACATATTCTTTATTCTTGCACGAAAATATTCTAAGAAGTGAGGTGAAACATCCAAATCATCATGGGAAATTCCTTATTCTCTCTCACAAACTCCTAAAACCGGAGGAGGTGATGTATGTATGTCCATTTTTCAGCTCAGTGGCAACAGCTGTATCTGCTGACAGGGATGTATAGCTCTAATCCTCAACAAACTGGGACAGAATGACAGTGGGAGACTGATGTGTAGCGTCCCTGTGAGTATCCACCCCTGCATTCACCACTAGAGTCATGTCTTTTGCTTCACACAACACACCGGTATCACTGTCACTCCAGATCAGTCTCCCCACCAACACTATAAAACAGAAAAAAAGTGATATGTGATTACTAAAAAAACTTTTTACGGCATCAGAGTCTCCATGCCAACCATGCCATCTCTGATCCAGCACTGGGCTCAAGGTATGACCAAAAATATAAAGAACACTAGTGCATTATCAAATAAGAAAATTAATATATAAACGAATCGATTCACTTGTAATGATCAGTCACCTTGTTGCTCGTACCTCAGGTATTATTTTTCCTTTTGTGAACTTGATATTCACATATGACTGAGAAAAGTGTCCAGTGTTAAATATAAAACGATGAGAACGACAGCACACAGCATGTCAGAATGACAGAAAAACAGCTGCTTAAAATTTTAATTCTAATTTGTCAAATTCTAATTTATTCTGCTTATGGCAGAAAATAACTGAATTTCACTCCCAAGGAAACTTTTAGACAGGATTTAATATACCGCTAGTGAAGTTCTGAGCTATTAGCAAGTTGAGATCTCAATTTAGTTGGACTGGCTACAGCGTCAGCAGGACACACAGAACAATAATGGCAGCTGACATGCCTGACCTTTCCTATTAAAAGAGCCCGGCTGTTTAATACCGGCTGCCTCCACATCTCATTAGCCAGCTCAGCACCTTGCTCTGTGACTGAACCGGCAACTTCAGCCGCCACTCGTTAATTAATTTCTGCCCATTATACACCTTTCTAGCTCCCGTTTCTAGGGTGTGCGCATACACATGAGTGCACATACATACATATATATATATATATATATATATACTGTATATACACACATCTGGGTGTTCACAGCAATTTCTTTCTTATTTTATAAACCTGTTTTTCTCCCTCAGTCTGTCTTTCTCAAACATATGCTCACCAAAATGCCTGTCTGTGTGTGTATCAGTGATTATACAAGCTTATGCTGTACCTTGTGACACCTTGGCAGAAAATGAAGGGGGTTATTTATGTATATATGCAAAGAAATGCAAATGTGCAAACTTACATTTAAGGCATATAAATCAGAAAATTCACACAAAAAAAAAGTGAAATATTTCAGTTGTTAAATATAGTTATCACAAAAACATCAAGAATGCATATTATACAGTAAGAATCCATTACACTGACTTATAATGCATACTATATATATGTGTGTGTGTGTGTGTGTGTGTGTGTGTTTTTTAAATCTATTTCTTATAAATGCTGTTGTTACCAAAAGAATATTGAAAAAGTACAATGATTTCAATTAAAAAATTAAAAAGACAGTTTTACTGTATTTTTGTTCATATAAATGCAGCATCCTTGAGCACATTAGACTTAGATATATATACACACAGGCATATTAATCTTCCTGACCTTAAACATTTTGCGGTTTACATAGTGTATATTGTTTTCATCTCGCATCTCAAAATAAAGAATAAATTATGCGATGACCCTTTTAGATGCATTGAATTCTATTTCTAACACAGTGTTGCCTTTTATCGTTGACATGGGCAGTTTAACTTCTCGTCACGGGAGAAAAGTTCAATCCCAATAAATCTGAGTGTAAAATGACACTGCAATGCATTTTAAGTTTTTCGCCTGCTGTTTTTTTTTTTTTTTACTACAAAATGAAAAGGGCCGTATCTTTGAAATCCTCACTCTACAGAATCTTTCTCAGGGGGCCACAGACAAGCATCATAAGCACTAGGAAATCCATCATTCCTGACCACTTCCCCCAGTCCCACAAGGTCACTCCGTTGAAACAGGCAGTGTGAGGCTGGCTCTGTCACCTCCAATGCAATCAGAACCTCCCCACAGCGGCGCACGGCTCACAGGTTTCAAGGAAATTATATTTATGAGTCGCAGACAGCAATCACTTTTCCACTGGGTACTACTGACAACCAGAACAATGCCACCAACACGCAGGCAGGCCGACTCCCGATCATCGTTTGTTTGAGATTTTCTAAGATGGACTGTTTTGGGTATTGAGAAGAGACGTCCCCAAACGACCTAACAAATGATGAAGGAGGAAGAAAAAAATGGGTCAAAGCAAACATTTCAAACTGGAAAACAGTATGCATGTGTGTGTGTTTGGTTATAGGGCTATTAGTGTTAAATTACTCTTCCCAGTAGAGCCTGACAGTGCGAGCATTTCAATTATACTTGTGACTAAAAATATGTAACATATAAAACATTTATGTGTGAGAAAAAGTATGTCCATGTGGCTCATAAAAAGTTTTACATATCTTAAATGGTATGCTAAACATATTAATTAAGAGGTCCTAAATTTAAGGCAGGGAAATGAAAATCGTGATTTGGCCTAATGCCATTATAAAAAGGCAATGATTTAATTATAGAAATGTGTATGTTTCTACATTTTGTGCATTCTACAGGCTTACAGCTCCATAGAAAAAAAGACATTTCACAATAAGAGTCCCTGTGTGTTTCGTGATTGTTTATAATTAAAAGTCCTGCATTTTGTAGAAAATATTTTAAAATATAAATAAGTATTTTAAAAAAAGCTAGTAAAATCTTAGTAAACGCATAATTAATAAAGGAATAGTTTTTAAGCTGAAATATTTGAAAACTGTACTATTTTAAACAGTACTCTTTGTATTAAAATAATCCAATCCATTTTATCTGCAAATGTCTCCTTGAATCTGAAAAAACTTGTTCATTTAATTTTTTTGGTGACCATAAATTTTTTTTTGCAAATTTAAATGTTTCAAAATGGGAGCGCACATGCTCATTAGGAAAAATATAAATGTAAAAACCCCGTCCAGAAGAAAAAAAGTTATGATTCTGACCTATAGCTCAGGGGAGACAACATATTCAGGGGAGGAGAGCATATTCCCATTTAAAACTTTTTAAACTTGCTAAGCTAGTTTGTTGATCTTAGCTGGTCTCTCAGTCTGGAAAAGTTGGTATATTGGCTGGTTTCAGAGGGTTTTGGACACTTTTGGCTATTCAAACTGGGAAACCAGCTGGGCAACCAGCTTAAACAAGCTAAAACCATCTTAAAACAGCTTAGGTTGGTTTAAACAGTTTTTGCATCAAGGATGTGAGATTACTAGGAAACTTCTGAAAGTAAAAATCAGAGAAACAGGACTTGAGTAAAAAAATCTTTTTAATGAATCAACTGGCATATTAAAGAAATCATAATGCTACAGTATCTTAGAGGCATATGTATGCAATCAGCAGAAGAAACCCTACTGTGAGGTTAGTCTTGACTGGATTCCTTAATGTTTTAAATGACTGCTAAATGGTATATCTTTAAAATACAGGCTAGCTCAGCACCCTGGGGTGTAGCGATAGCGTTTGAAAATCTAAGCACACCTCCTACCAAGCGTAGTAGCAGTCATGATGGCTGAAAACAATAATTAAAGAACAGACTACTGTATGAGGAGTGACTCACAGCATGGCTAACTAGCTAAGCTGTTGACACTATAGTCGACCAACATGGCCTGTTTGATTAAAGCTGGTTGACCAACGAATTCCAGTTTATGCAAGTTAATAATAAAATGGCCTGAACACACAGCACTCCAGCTTCCCGTGAAGACCGCAGAGATGTGTTTCCAGTCGTTGAGGGAAGTCAAAAGCAATAACAATCAATTTGTCAGTTCCACTTTTCAAAGCAAGCCCAATGACAGCAGATCAGCAAAACCTCATTTTAATTTATCTGGTAAAAAGTGTGTCTAATACAGCTAATATAATCCATAAAGGCTTCTCTTCCTGTGCTCTAAGAATGTAATTACATTTCCACACTGTAATATGAAACCATTGGCAATGGCCTGAGGCCCATTAAAACATGTGATCTGCCATCGTGTGCCCTGGCTAGCAATGCCGTCAGTCTCCATAACCTGCTTCCATCAAACCCACCTCATGTGGACACCACACATCTGCTCCTCTCACTCTAACAGCCTTGATGGAACCCTATAGGTTCCTTTAAGAAGTGAAGGAAATTACACTGGATTTCAGAGCCATATAGAGCAATTTTACACTGGCTATCTTTGTGGCTATAGCAGCCAATAATGTCACCTAAAAGTGATTGAATTTGTCATGAGACATACAGGTAATGTTGTCTGAAAAAAGATGTTAGATCTATATAATGCTATAAGATGTTATATTACATTTTCTAAAATAAAACATGAAAAGTATAAATAATATAAAATGTGTGTGTGTGCATATATATTATATTTAAAATAATACAAATAAAATAAAGATTAAATACTGATTTACTGAAAATCAGAATACTGATTAATTAGTGCTGTTACAATTAATAGCCTCAAAAAATAGTAAATAAAAGTGTTTTGTGTACATAATATATGTGTGTGTGTGTGTATATATATATATATATATATTTATGAACACACACACATTCATGTATATATTTACGAAAAATGTGTTGTTTATATATTAAATATATTTATTTATTATATAAATTATATGAATATAAATATATACATGTACATATTTTACTGTATGCATGTGTCATATATATATATATATATATATATATATATATATATAATGTGAAAAAAAAACAATATATATATATATATATATATATATATATACGTAAAAAAAATATACACACATATTATCTGAACAAAAACATGCATTGTGGATTTGATTAATCACAATTAATCATTGCTCAGCACTATCCACTATCCTACCTATCAATTATTAAACCCATCCATCCGTTATAAAATAACTACTCGGAAGTATGGGTGAAATTTTTCACATTTCTTTACATTTATATTCAACATCCTTACATTTACTCTTGCATTCTTTTTGCTTCAAATGCAACACAAAAACGGAACTGGTTAAAAGATCCAGGTTAAAAAAAGAGCAGGGGTTGCTCACATAGCGTTCAAAATAAAGAAGGATGGCTGTATAGTATGTGCTAGATATGGGTTTTGACCCTTCAGACCTGTAGATTCTCAGCTGACCAGAACAGATGTGGAACAGCCCACCCCATCAGCGAGAGCGCTTCTTCATCTGAGCCATGCCACAATGACAGATCACGCGTCAGGACAGCCCTCGCAGGTCCTGCAGCAATGGAGCCGTCCTTGACCAGGCATGCCATGGCGGTGTAAGAAAATCTCTTATCATGTCCCGATATGCAGAGGCACAGTCGTAATCAGGCTAAGTGCCATGCTGAGGCGTGAACCCTGCTAAAATGCCATTCCAGGCACCCATAAAGCACTTCATGGAAAATAAAGACCAATCTCACTACTAAGCATCGATCGTAAATTATTGTAACATTTGCAGGCAGTCAGCAGAGAGATGTTAACCACTACAAGTTATCAAAAGGAGTGTGCGGCTGTTCTGCTTGGACATGTTCGCATGTCTTGTAAAGCAGCTGGTGGCATTGTTGCAATCTTCAGATTGAATTACAGTACATTACAGTTACAGATACATGCAGACAGTTTAAAGCAGTTCACCCAAAAATTGTATTTATTCATCCACATGTTGATCCGAATGAGTATGACTTCCTTTCTTGGTGAAAAATGATGACAAAAAATAATTAACTTATCCGAAAGTTTATGAAACTGAAAGTGTATTAAAGCAAACAAGAAATGGATAGCAGCAGGCCTATGCATACATTGTAGGTAAAGGCAAACAAAGAAACGTTAAACCTAGATTTCAGCTTGGTTAAATATTTATGATTCCTCTGGCATCAAAATGCACTCATCCTAAAAGCTTTTCTTGTAACAATATGTTCTCTGGAAGCAGCCTTTTGGATTACAGGACAGCACGCTTTAAACAAGACAGTTAATACATTATCTTACAATCTATTTATAAAAACATTAAGAACCACATTTTGAATTTCTGCATTAAATGAATCACAAGTGGCAGCAGAGACATTTATGGCGCTTTTCCACTGCGTGGAACGACTCGGCTCGGCACGGCACGGCTCAGTTCGGCTCGGTTTGCGCTTCCACTGCAGTTTAGTACCGCTTTGGAGTGGGCGGGATTATTCACGTGTCGTTATAGTTGCGCCGCCTCTACTGCCGTGACATCATAGTAAACACGCCACAAACAAACACACATCAATGGAGCATATCGACGGAATGGTGTGTGAACAAACAAAACTTTACCAGTACAACAGTTTGGTTTTCAATATTGAGAATAATAAGAAACGTTTCTCTTGTGAAACTGAAAACTGCAGTAATAATGATAAAGATTTGGATTTACATGGAACAGATTTGGTCCATTTTAGCATTGCATGACTTGCTCATTAATAGATTCTCTGCAGTGAACTGGTGCCATCAGAATAAGAGTCCAAACAGCTGATAAAAACATCAATAATCCACAAGCCAAAACAAACAATTCATATAATAATAATAATAATAATTCATTTTATTTATGAAGCACTTTACATTTTTTAAGAAAATCTCAAAGTACTACAAATGAATCATGATAAAATACAACAATTAAAAAAACATATGAAAGGAAAAATGAAATATTGTTCATATTGTAGCAAGTGGCAACCTTTCAAAATTCAAATCTCTTAATGATGCATTAGCTTGTATAAATATATTGTAAAATATACTATTATACTAAAAAATATACTGCTTTCATCAGCTGTTTGAACTCTCATTTTGATGGCACTTATTCACTGCAGAGGATCCATTGATGAATGATGTAATGCTAAATGTATCCAAATCTGCTCAGCATGATTCATACTAAATTAATGTGTCATATTGAAGGGTACATCGAACGAACAGAAGAAACTCACTCCAGCTTGATCACATTTCACTTCTTAGTGACAAACCACCAAGGGAGGTGATGTCACAATATCATGCACTAAAATAGTCATTTAACTACAATATCTGATATGAAGTGAAGGAAAAGCAGGAAAAGACTGCAACTTTAAAAGGTTATGTATTGTATATAAAAAATCTGTATATATGCTATACTGCAACAGTGACTGAGAATAGAACGGATGATAAAAACCTCAACTATGCTTGAACACACATACAAAGCTATGCAACAAAAATGCTTTTATTCACAGCCATTCTACTGGCCTGCTTCGTTTCGTTCTGCTGAAGCACATAAGCGCTTTTGTCTGCATTCCCATGGGATCACATCCTCTAGGCTCTACCGCTGCAGTCAGAGGTAAAAACGCTTCTGCTGTGGCTACAAGTTAGAGGATTTATCAGACAGGTGATACAAATGCGTTATGGGTATTCATATTTCCAGACAATAACTCAAGGGACTGTTTATTATTAGATCAAATACTATAAGCAACCGAATTAGGGAGAAGATGTTCTAACAAAGTTTGCTGAAACACAGCCAAACCGCAAAAGATGATGGCTTCATTCCCAGATGCAAAGTGAGGTAACTTTACCGTAAAACTACTTTCGCAAAGTGGTTGGATGCAAACTGTGGCTACGGACCGTTGGGTGTGGTGGTGAATAATTTGATGGTTGTAACAAAAATGACAGTAACAACGACAAGCAAGCAGAGTACCGGTAGACTGTCAGTCTAACAGACTAATTAATGGAAGAGATTACACAGCTTGAACACAACCGCATCCACAAATGTTCAGAGACTGACATTAAAACACGCATTACAGATGCAATATCATTTCAACATTATCAAAAAAAACTGTCAGCAAAATTAAATCTTGAATTCTTTAAATTGTCAATGGTAATTAAAGGAGATTAATAAAAGCGCATCATGATGACAACTAAATTAAATAAAAAAAAAAAAAGGACAATAAATGGGTTTGCTTTTTTATATCAGTTTTTGCATGTTTTTGTTAATATATAACATGTGAATATTTCATTTAATTTTACATTTCAGGTTAAATGTCATTAATTTAGTCAGTTTTGTCATTTTAATATTAGGATAGTATAGTATAATATTTTGATAAATAATTTAAATCAGCTAATAATTTTAAATAACTAAATTTGAAATTAAAAATGTAAAATATAAAAACAAAATATATTTTAAATAATATATTTTGTTTTTATATTTTACATTTTTAATTTCAAATTTAGTTAATTTTATTTTAATTAATGAAAACATTTTTATGGTTTTAGTTACCCCTGAAACTATTGAAATATAAAATATATATATATATAAAACTTTTTATTGAAAAACAAAAAATTCAGTCTGTTAAATTTGATTTTTCTATTAAACATCTTTGTTGATCTAAAGCCAAATATTTTTTTCTAAATCTATTTGTATTCTCAGCAACCGAAATAACCATTAATGTGATTTGTGCACTTTATTATTACGGCTTGGTTGGAAAAGCTGTGCCAAGAACATAAAATGCTAACTCGAATCAAATAGGTTCAGAAAACAAAACCAGCCAAAAGGAATCACGATACACATAATGCATTTCTTGTAGTGTTCTGGGCTTTGACGGGTCAAAAGGGCAACTATGAGTCTGGATCCTCCGTGTTCAGCTACCGGGCAACATTCCAACATTTATACCTATTGTTGCTAGGAGACATTCCCGCTAATGTTTACGGCTTGCCTCAATCAAACGGGAAGCTGGCAAATAGCGTGCAGCACAGCACAGGTATCATCAGCGTAACCTTTTGTGTTCTGAAATCTCACGGCTATGAAAAAGGCATCCGGGGTGGGAAAAGAAAGGTTAATTTAATGCCAACGGAGGGAGAGACGTCTAAAAAATGTCCTGTAGCAAAGACTTATTCCCACCGCACGTTTGAGGCACTTGTGTTTATTGGTTTTGTTAAGCTGGGAATGATTTATAACATCTGAAAAGCCATTAAATCTTTCTGCCTTTTTAGATTTGGATTGTAGTGTGGAGAAGCCAATTCAATTCATTTGCCAAATATCAAGGACTTCTTTTCCCTGAGAGGCAGCTCTTCAGTCGCAGTCACAAAGCCAAAGAGCTTCGGTTTTTCACTATGTTATTCCGTCTCAATACTGCTTGTCAATCTGGGATTTTTTATTGTCAAATTCATAAAAATATTAGCAAAGCGATCCAATTCAACAGTCATACTCGCATAACAAATCAGTGAATTTGTACCAAGCACGAGTTTCCAGCGACAATTGTAACATGAAACTGCTTTAACAATAACAGCCAATCAGAACATAGTTTTTACTTGTTTTATTGGCAGTCTCAAACATCAGTGAATGTTCTTGGGTTTGGTTCCCAAAAAAAGCAAGAGCTGTTAATATGGTCCCTTGAATGTGTAGATGTGAAAATTCTATGTTTAATATCCAAGGAATAATATTAACAACCAATAAGATTGCATGGAACTTTCAGAATCCAGAATAATCAACAAAATGTTGCACAAAAATCAAATTTAGGCAACATGAAAAATCGCTTTCATTTTGTAGAGGTGTAAGAGAGCAAGTATGTTTTTAAAAAACGCAGGTTGATTAGCAAGTTTAAATTCATTGTGCACAAAAACATTCATTTATACATGATAATGAGATATGTAAATATTTGGATTCATTATGCAAAACGGCTTCCTAAACCATCTGTCAGTTTTGGGAAATCAAGGTCACATCGCAAAGGCACAGAAATTTAAAACAATATTCTGCCAATGCGATTGTTTTGTTTGGCAAAGGGTCTGTTTGAGTGCTTTATAGGGATCCGTTCGCTTCCAATCCAGAAAAAACAACAACGAGAGTTGTCGCAGCACTTCTACATGTGTACAGGCGAACTTAATCAAATATTACATGGCATTAACCTAAAATATACATATAATATAATATATATATATATATACACATATATATATGTTTGGCAAATCACCTGCATTCAGGAGAGTAATTAATTTGAAGAGCAAAAGCCTTTCTCCTGCATACAGCTGATTACGATGAAGGAAAACAACAATTAAACCTTTGTCTTTGTGCTGTTCCAAGAGGAAAAGCCACAGCAGACATTCATACCAGTTTGAAAACAAAGCAATTATAGAAATGTTTAGCGCCAGGTGTAGAATATTTCAAAGGATCTTAGAAATGAACTCGCTTCGTGACCTCAAGAACAACAGGTGTCCGTTTTCTTTTTTCTCAATTTCCACAATCCTCTTAAGGTAGCAATAAATCTTGGGTTTATTTCAGTGAACATTTTGTTTTGGTTGAGAATGATTTGTTTCATATGACAGTAAAAGGTGCAGAAAGAACAGCATTGACAAATAATAAAATAGATGAACATGATCCAAACAGGATTCCATAAATGTATCTGAAATGGCAAATGCTGATTACAGTCAAATCATAAATACATCGAGCATCTTTTTAGTAGCTTATTAAACATCAATTTAACATCCTACTCTGCTACAATTAATTAAAAGAAAAATAATGCATAAACATGAACACATGCTATTCTACAATAAACTTGCCAAATTATACTAACTGAGAGCAGACAGCACAAAACGAATAAGGGCAGATGGACAAACTCGAATGCCTAATGGATTTTTGTGGTCTGTGATAAACTTCAATGATATTGAAATAAAACAAACAATATACTGACTTCTAAAGCCACTTTCTGTGATGTCAATCAACTCTTCTGCCATTAAATTATCCTTATTTAAGGCATAGTCACCTCATAGTTCATATGTGATATATGTGAATAATTGCAATTAATTGTGTTTGATTAATCAGGATATCATGTAAATTACTCAACCAAAACATTTAGAAACTGACTCGGCATATAGTTGTACAATATGTATCACTATATAAAGACTATCGACACTAAATCTGCATATTGTAGTTTATTCTGGCCAAGAACTGCCCACTTAGACAGCCTTCTGACCAACATGTAAAATGACCAACTGTTGTTGATAAGGGTGTCCAGGGCAGATAAATCTGAAATCGATGCAGCCACAACAACAGACCGGCTTGCAACAAAGTGGTAAAACATTCAAATAATGATGCTTCAGTTTCCACAAAAGCACTGAAAGATAATAAGGAAATTACAGTCAAATTTGAGTGAACCACATGGCCAGACCTTTCCTCAAGGACTTCACAGAAGAAACAGATTGTCTAAAACAAAACTCGTCAATAACTTTGAGTTTCAATGCCATCAGCCTGCAACATCAGCAGCAATCTGGTAGCATGTAAACAAAACTTGTGCAAGCCTAATTCCCAGAAGCTCCCTTGTGGGTAGCCAATTGGAACCGGCAGATTTCACCAGATGTATTCATCTTTGCGTACAATATGCATTAGACAGTCCATAGGGAAGCTGTCAGAGGCTGAAGCTAAGAGGGCCGCTTTGACAACGGATATCAAGTTTTTCATCAGCCATAATAGTGTTAAACTATTTTACCAGATGTTTTTTTTTATGAATGCATCTTTGAGCAATCTAAATAAACACATCCCTTGAGTATACAATATCCTTTTCTTTGCTTCCATGTCAGAATGTTGGGTCTCCATGCCAGACTGTTGGACCACAGACATTTATACTTGCCAGACACAAAAACCACCAGAGAGGAAACTCTTATAAATGCTTTAACTATGGACATTTTATCTGTGTTTTAGCCTTAGGCAATAAAAAACGTTCTGCTTGGTAATTTAGCAGAGCTGGGTGCATTAGCTCCATTTGATTTGTTTTTGTACAGCCATTCCAGCAGAAGAAAAGAGTAACAAACTTTTTATTTACAGCAACTCATGTCGTAATGTGACACGGGTGTACTACATCACTGGGCAAAATGGACGAGTAATGCACACAGAAAGCCAAACTGCTACATCAGACAATTTGCAGTAGTCCAATGCACAGTGGAAAGAAAGAAGGAAATTTGATTTCTAAGTTACATAATTGAAAACATGCAATTCTGTTTTGTTGTGGTTCATACAAGAGCTCTAGTGGTCTAGCAAATGACTTAATTTCCTCTTAATTTAATCTGTACATTTTAAATCTATATATACACAGTATCCACAGTGGAAACCACAGATTTTTTTTCTTAAAAAAAACAACTCCTATATTTCTCTTTTTCTTTGAGAGGCCATATACAAACAAATAATATACAAATAACCACAAATAAACAAAAAGGATTAGAGCAGATTGATTTTTTTTCTTCTTCGTTTATCAAAGACGTCACAGCCTCAGACTTTTTTCCTCTATACAATCACCCATCTTTGCCCTCATGAAGAGCAAGAACACTACTGACAAGAGGAACAGAGGGAACAAATACAAAACATTGCAATCCAACAATGTTTTTCCAACCCTAACAACCAAGGGCATCTCAGATGTGTTCAGGATGAACTTTCTCTCAGAATAGTAGCAAACACTGGAAAAAGGGAATCAGAAAAGGTCAGAGACACAGAGAGGACAAAAGAGAGCTCAGAACAGAAAAAAAAAAGTAAACGCCCCTCAAAGTTTTAACATCAAACCGCTCAGAACCCACCCTAATCCTAAACTATACCAAATCGCATTATAAGACAACAGCTACCCAAGAGTAACTCGCAAGCTTATGATATCAGCCCGCTCAAATGACTCGCTTATGACATCATCCCGCTCAAAACCAGCTTCCAGTCAGGAACACTGAGTAAGGTCTGATTAATCGACACCAGGTGGTGACATCACCAACTACGACCGATTCTTCGGGTTAATGACCTGCTTGATACATTAACCTACAAACGTCCATTTGGATTAGTGTAGTCACGCTTGCCAGTTGTCATGTGATCTATCACGCACGCCTGATTCACCATGCTAGCTGGTTGGCATGGCGAGAAGGTCGCTGGCCGCTATCCATTACTGAAACTGAAAGAGTGATTCAAAAGGTGTCACAGAGACAGTCTGGGAAGAGTACAATTACTCAGCTCTGTGAATTCTCTCAGAGCGCTATGTTGCTGTACAAACACCAGACTGAAATCATCTTTTCAAATTGGATTAGACTAGAAAACATTCGGACGATTATAGCCCTCTCAAGCTCTAGCAGAAGCTTTACTAGGTCAATGAGACTTGGCTTTGCTTCTTTAACTTAAAACTCCTAATTGGCTGTCAGGACCGGTGGTGGTGGGAAGATAAGCATAAATGATAGTGGCCCCAGGCTAATGACACAAGCCCTGCCTTCATGAGCACCATCATCCCTCCGGTGTAATATAACGAGGCAGAGTTTCCACATAAAGCCCCATATTACTTCCACTAAGATTACACACGGCCACGTACATCTTAGTGCCGTATCACTGACCACTTGTCAAGCGGACACTTGGGTTCGAGTTATCAGGTTTACTTCTGGATAACACTACAGTTTTTGCACTATTACAAGTGACTGACTCTCTCTCATCCTTGAGTAAAACCTTATTCCCCAACTGTATTAAAAACACACCAGATAAGGCACAGGCATCCAAAAACCAAGTCACATTATAAACCTAGGTGGGCAACCTGAAAAGGATGCAGGTTCAAACCCTTCATGAACTTTCACCCAAGCGCTTTACAATCCAAGCAGTCTGTCTCTGTTCACCAATATAGCAGTTTCCGAATTAGTTTGAAATGCATTTTGGTAATTCAACATCTGGGAGGTTGCAGGTTCGAAACCACAAACTATCACTGCTTAGTACTTAAGAGTTATCACTTACCAATTGCATGCCACATATAAATGCCAGCGTGCATCTACCACTGCAACAGCCCATCTTGTCCTCCTTTGAATCCGTGTTTCCACGTGGGTCGCTGTAACTCCACAAGATAACGCCGAGGCAACGGGTTTAAAGGGGTCTTTCTTCACTCCAAAGATGACAGACGCGAATCAAATACGCCCTTCCGTTAAAAGCATCCCAAGCGCTCCAACATGTAGGAAGAAGAAATGAAGAAAACTGCATGCGTTTGTTAGAAAAGTAGAATTGAGCTGTTACGCAAAGTCAAAGAGATACGAACGGCACTTCCCTAAGTTAGTGGAGAAATAACGGTACCCCCCAATCCGGCACTGAAAGACATGACAGTGTGATCTTCCACGGGTCCGCGTCTCAGAAACAAAGCCACCCAGTGTTGTTTACGCTCTCATTGCTCCTCCCTCGCGAGAAAGAAACCGAATTAACACATTTTAAACATCAACTACTCGCTTTATTTCTCTGGGAGCCGCTGTGCGCGTGTATAGCTGTCCAGCTGAAAATCCACGGGAATGGTGATACGAGGACAATAATCCAAGCGCGCGTCCTGTAGGAACCTTTCAGTGCAGCTGAAACGGGTCCCTCAACTACTAGGCTATTCGTCCCTTCCAGCGTTAACTTGCACAGCCCGGGTGTAGAGGAGGACAAAGAAGCGGTTCATCTTGCACCATCTGACGCTCCAGATTGAATGAAGCGCACGCGGTGCTGCTCTCCGCGGGGATGCGACTCGGTTTGTTTCTCACGCAGCGGCTGGTGCTGATGCTGTACAGAGCGCAGATGAGGACCTGGACGTCCCTCAATGCGCCGGATGAGCTCTGCTCCCTCTCTCAGTGGGCGTGAGAGCAACACGATATGGAAATAATGACTGTGTGGTGTTGGGGGTCACTGGGCAAGATGCAGATATATAACGGGCTGTAATTGCTTCACTCGCCCTCAGGAAATTCCAGGTCTGAATTTAAACGGCGCCCTCGGGTTTCAAAGTCTTCAAAGAAAGGAAATGTTCTTGGTAGAAATATAGTAAGAATTCGTTTCGTAAGATTTAATTAGGAGTGGACAACTTGAAAGGTTCTTTTGAAGAGCCTTTTTGTACCCTATCGTTTTGGCTGCTTAAGGAGGGATTTATTTCGTGATAACGAACTGACTAGGTATTAGCCTACATGGCCAAACACAACAACAACAATAGCCTATAATAATAAAATTAATAATAAAAAAATGGTTCAAGTTGAAATAACTTCATAATTAGTATAGCTACCGCTAAGTAAACACCCACATGAATGAACGAGCCTGTGGCAACATTTCGAACAACGCGACGCTATTAAAAGTAATTTTAATAAAACCAGAGTCCTCCGAGGTCATTTTTAGCGCAGTCGATATCTGAGGAGCAATATTGCTTTTTGAACAATGACGCAAAACATTAAAGTAGTTCCAATATCTGTTACTTGAGCGGATTGATATAGCCTACAGCATTTACAGGTGACGGCAAATATTACGAAATATTTCACAATTGACCAATCCGAATCAAGTATTCCATGTATACACACTACAGCACAAATGTGTATTTGCTAGTAGGCTATATAGTATAGCCTAGTAGCCTTTACAAAGTTGATGCTGGTGCGATGCAATCACTATAGCCTAAACACAAACGCAAGCCCACACACAGAGAAACACACACAATCAGTCTCTCTATCAATGTTTATGACATGCTTTAATTTTCCCAGCAATCTTGAGTGGCAGTAGCATGTATTTACTTTCCAGTTTCCGGAGGTAATGACTTCAGGCAAAACCAAGGACCCCTCCTTCCTGTCATTCTTGTCCTCTGGTCCAGTGTAATCTTGGATTCATTTCACTTGTACCTGGGAAGGTGACAACATGCCAACATGACTTATCCACATGAGTTTTCCAGCTATCACAAGTGGTTCTCACATTTGAAAAGTCCAATCAAACAAACAGTTATAAACAAATCCAGTGGAAATTAAACTTATTAACCATTAAAAGTCATTAAAACTCTTTGAGACATAGCGGTCTTCGATTCATATCTATGATTTGATTTGACTTAATTCACGTCACGGAATTCTAATTATCCGCCTGAAAGTGTCACACTGTTTGTATCTGATAGCTTTCTCAAATCTTAATCTAGATTGGGCAAACCATTAAAGAATCCGAAATTAAGGAGGACTGCGCATCTGTATGGGGAGATATCGATCCTTTAAAAATTCATGAGCTACTGCAGAGCCCTGACTTCTATCACTTTAAATTGGATACCAGACAGATGCACTTTCCTGCTTTGTGCTTTAGTAAGGTTGAACTTTGGGTTCTCCTAAATGTTTTATTTGATCTGCTCTTATTCCATCAGCACGCTATCACATCATTTTCTCCTGCCTAACAGTGAAATATCAGGACATTATTCTATCAAAGGTACCAATGTATCTTAAAAACACTCTCGTTGACAGGCTGAACTTTGCTTGTTAGAGATTCATTTTATCGTTTAAAAAACAACGGTTATTTCACAGACTATGGCGGTCACAGTATGAATGTATTTACAAAATCAGCTGCCTTCGCCTTGTGCTCAATTGTTCCACTACACCTCACAGTTTTAATCGCAACACTATCATTTATTCACATAGATGGAATTATTATAAAAGTCTTGTGACACATGAGCAGATGGTTGCCATGCTAAATAGATGTTTTTGAGTTGCAATGGGTTCAGCTATGGGCTAAAGAAATCTACAAATCATTATATACATTAATTAATGTAACAGATGTTTTTGCACCCCCCCCCCCACACACACACAGATATATATATATATATATATATATACACACATATATAAAACATTATTATTAATTGATCGTTTTGGATTATACATAGCAATTTTTTTCAGTACGTAGACAAATAAATAGTCTGTCACAGAACCAAATTTTTTGTTCTTCCCTTGAACTCTGAAGTAACACACTGCATCTATGGGTATGCGTGATGGCAGAAAGGTACAGTATATTAGTTCACAAAGCTACTGTTAACAAACAGGCGCAGTCCTGCTTTACGCTACCTGTCGGTATGTCTTAATAAGTGTAACACCGAGAGCTGATTACATAAGCTCCAATAATGAGGTGTTCGATAACAGCCTGCAGAAGGGCTATTCAATTAATTTTTTAATAAGCTAGTGATTGGCCCCTCTGGGTGTTTCAGTGCCCCCTTGTGGATGTAGAATAACATTTCAGCAAGTCTGCATTAAATGCTGGTCGGTCAAATGCCAGTTTAATTGTGCTGATTGTATTATTTTCTATTGAATACTTAACTCAAAGCTTAGCGTGTCCACCCGGGCCAGAATCCCACATGCTCCTTTCTGAAAACACTATTATCCAATAAAATTTGATACAGCAATGCAAGGAGCAGAATTAAAAGTTAATTTCACACATTGTTCAGCACACAGTCAGTGTCTTGGCATCAGATAAACTCATCACACAATGACTGCTGCTGTGTTAGGGAAACCACAGCGCTTCTGCAGCTCACTGCCAGTTTTAATCATTTAAAACCTGCATTCCAGAAGGCCATCAGATATTGATGATAATTTCCTGCCCCCAGTTTGTTTGTTGCACTGTTACAGATTGTTTGATCAAAGTTTGCAAGTGATGCAAGTTTATGTGAAGCAATCCACAGAGCAGCCAAGAGGAGGTGAATAACTCTCAAAAGTTGAATTTTTCACCCTAAAATGAAATTTTGTAAGTTACTCAACACAGAAACAATTTTCTCTTTTAAAAAGAAATAAAGAAAAAATAAGAAAAAATATATTAAATGTGAAATTCTGAAACAGAAAAACTAAAATTGTATTTTGTGTGTGTGTGTGTACTTCAGTTTTATTTACATTTATATTTTTTTGGCTTTTTTCTATTAACTATCATTTTATAGCAAATATAGTAATACAATTGTCCAATTGTTCTACTTTTGGGGTCCTTGAAGGGGAAAAAAATTCAGAACAATATAAGTTAAATGCATTTACTCTGATTTCGATTATCACCAAAAAATATTTTTGTTTTTAAATCAGAATTCTGAAATAGTACTTTCTAGTAAAATGTATTACAATAATCTTAATTTACTAACTTTTTACACAGTGACAGAATTGTTATTTAAGTAAATTATTCCTTTAACACTCAAGCTATACAACACAGTGCAATTCCCTCAACTTTTTATTCATATTCGTTGAGCATTCACCTTACAAACACAGTTGACCCATCAGCCCAGACATTGCACATTACCACCGAATGATGCTGAGATGATGACGCAACCTCTGCAATTATCCTACACGTCTAAGTGTGCGTTTACAGCTTAGTGTTTTCCAGCACTTTTTTATTTTATTTTTCTCGAGGGCTCCACATCTGCTTCTTGATAGCTGCCAGCGAGCTTTGCTAGCTGCGAGTGAACTTGAGAGAGATTGGCTGAACTTTCATTGTGATGCTCTTAGTGGCGCCTTTTAGCGAAGAGCTTTGAAAACGAGTGAATGCCAGAAGAGCGCCTGCAATGCAGGGTTTTTTAATTGATGGTACAGTATCTGAAAAAGTGCGGCAAACAGGACTACAGCAGCTGTGCTTCAGGAGTCTGCCTGTACTTTCCTTGAGTGGGAATCAGCGATGCGTTGGGTTGCCCATCTCAGCACTTTAATATGGGATGTTGCAGCCCTGTCAACTCTAATTACACATGAACACATCCAACAGTATTGGGCAGCATTCAGTTCAGAGGGATATGTTGCCAAAGAGCACGTCACATCGCCAAATCTTTATACAACTCCAATAATATTGTGGACATTACAATGATGGAACGTTTGCAATTTAGCCAGCAGGAGCAATCCCAGCTGAGTCACTATCAATATCCGGCTAGCTTTTAGGATGGGCTTTTATGGATTGGTGCTGTAGATGAGACCAGCATTACTAGATTGAAGCCCAGAGAAAAGATAAAAAGGTTACTTTTTCCTATTAAATGTCATTCATTACAACCTGATCTCTTACAAACTGCTCTATGATTAGACCAAGAAGAATGTAGCTGAAACTGTAACAGTCTTCCTAAACATATTAAAGTGATATGGGTAAAATTAGCACCACTATATTTATAAATTCAATTAAGCGGAGTACGATTTTTTATTTTAAATAATAAATGGGTTCTCTTTTAAAATTAAAACTATGGTGCTTATGTGGGTGAAGCAGTTCCTTTTCAGGAACTCGAGCTGCGGCGACGAGACGCTATGGAAACTCCCTAGGCGTGACGTCTCTGAATTGTGTGTTGAATCAGCCAATGATGAGTTGGGACGTCATAGGTGGGTGACGTCACTGGCCAGGAAGCATATAAGCACATGGAATGCAGCCGGCAAACTAGCTTTTTGTCATTCAGCGAAGCGCTCTGTGTTGACTGTGTGTTTGTCCGAGCTTAAAAGTGTCTCTGTCAAATAAGAAAAAGAAAAGGGGCGAGGGCGACTAACCATCATACAAAGTATGTGTGTAAATGCTGGTGGGCAGGTCATGCTGGTGACGTGTTTGCACACGAAGAAAAAAAAAAGGAAAAAAGCTGTGTTACAGGCATACTAAGCTGACCTGTTAAAAGACCTGGATGAGAGCTTGGAAGAAAAGTCTCTGGCCTCTCATTGTGAGCACTATAATCTCTCTCGTTCGAGATGCTGCTAGGCGGGAGAAGCCACATCTGAGTACCCGCTCCTCATACGGATACAGAGACACACAAAACAACTACGAAAACAACAAAAACAAAAGCATTGCGATGAGAGTTCCTCCCCAGAGACAGCAGCAGGGGAGTTGGCGGCGCTCTGTAGCGGAGCCTTCCAAATCTAGAATAGACCTGAGGGTTGTTATACAAGAAAAGAAGGCCCCACAGGGGAGAAGGAGAAGGTACTGATGCCAGTGGCTCAGGACTTCAGAGGGCAGGCCCCTCTGGGGAAGAGTGGTACACACCGCACTACACGGTGCCCATCTCTCGTCAGTGCCCTAGGGAGATCACCTCACTAACCTTGTCGGCGCTACAGGGCGTAAGCTTCTCCCGCGAATATCGGTCTCAGTATCGCCCGCCCGAAAGCGTAGCAGGGCTGAGACATTCACCTCCAAGCTCTCACGAGGGTCTACGCACAGCTTCACCCGAGGGTGGGCTGTGTCAAAACATTGTCCCTCAAATATCATCAGAGACCAGCCTTGAGAGGTTGATTCCCTTAGTAGACCATTTAGCAGCGTGGAAACACTGCCAAATGGGTCTCAGTGGGTCCTGAGTACTGTAGAGAGAGGATACAGAATCCAATTCCGACGAGCTCCGCCACAATTCGCGGGTGTCACATACTGTATACGATAGTTCGTCAGAGCAGGCTCTGGTAATCAAACCAGAAGTCGAGACTCTTCTGAGGAAGGAGGCCATCGAGGTAGTCCTCACGAAAAAGAGCGCGGGTTCTACAGCCGCTACTTCATAGGTCCAAAGAAGGATGGAGGGCTATATTATCTTAGATCTCAGGTTATGGAACCGCTCAGTTATGAAACTGAAATTCAGAATGCTCAGTGTGAAGCAGGTCGTAGCACGAATCAAGTCCGAGGACTGGTACGTCACGATAGATCTAAAAGATGCGTACTTTCATGTAAAATTCCATCCATCACTCAGGAAGTCCCTGAGGTTTGCTTTAAGGTGCAAAGCATACCAATATCGGGTACTACCCTTCGGCCTTGCACTCTCACCCTGTTCGTTTACAAAGTGCTGAACTATATCAACGACTGGCTATTACTAGCACGATCGTCGGACGAAGAGAGCAGATGTGCTGAGATGTCGAGATGTCGTGCTCGCTCACATGAAACAATTGGGGTTGAGACTGAATGCCAAGAAAAATGTTCTTTCTCCAGCTCAGAGAACCACTTATCTATGTGTGGTGTCGGACTCGACCATGATGCGGGCTCATATGACACCTGTGTAACATATTTTGATCTCATTATGGGAAATATAGATATGTATATAAATAATTACTATTAATTATGATTAATTGCAACTATTTATATTAGCTGCCAGTAGTAACTGTAGCAGAATTACCATCAACTAATCTGTTCGTTCAGCGAACACAGTGTAATTATAGGAAAGGATATTTTCTTGCCCACAGAAATATGCCTTCTTACAGTATCACTATTAGAGCATGTAGCAAGGGCTGAAATCATAAAGTGACACTTATTTGCAAGGCAGAATCAGAAACTCATGTAATTTGTGCAAAAGTTTTATTAACTCTACGTTAACTCACATAACTGAACACACATGTATAAATACACTCACACAAAGGGAAAGTGCAAAGAAGGCTTAAGGGTAAACCATTAAGAAAGAGCTAGGATTTAAGTTATGAAAAGAGAGTCAGTTGACCACCTGTAAAACCATCAGTGCTGTTCAAAACTGATTCAATGACTAATACTAAACCTCTGTTTTGTTTAGTTATATGTACGATACTTTCATTGCCTCGTTAGTGAGGGTCCGATGCAGTCTCAAAGTCCTGATGGTTCCAAGGTTTTGGTGTGGCAATCATGTCTTTCTGGTTCGAAGAATAATGAATTCCAAAAGAGGTCTTGACTCTGGTGCAAGGTCGATGAAAAGAGAGCTGAGAGAGAGATCTGTTGCAATCCATGGATCTTGAGATACATGAAAAGTCAAGGCTTAGGCCTGGTGTAGAACTTAGTTTTGCCTGGAGTTTGATCATCAGCTTAGTGTTGCAAAGGACGGCAGCCTGTGCTGCAGTGTAGGCCCTCCTCCAATGCCTTGTGCATCGGGCCTGTGGGCTTAGGAGACCATAGAGCAATGGTGTGGTTCCGGCATCAAGGAGAGTAGAAAAAGAGGAAAGGAGAGGTTTCTGGTGTGAAGGCTTTTTGTAACCTGTTGAGGTCACAACTCTTGTGGGTCAAGGACCAATGGTCTAACGGTGCTTTAGAGGGAAGTTTTTACGACTCTTTGATCTCAACATGCTAATTTGCCTCTACATTGGATTGGTGGATCACTATACAAATTAGACCAGATTCTTAAAACACTGAACATTGCAGAGATATCAACATATGACATACACTCTCAGTTAGATCATCTGACGACGAGTCCTTAGATACCAAGCATGACATGCGTGATCTGGCGAGGTGGTGTTTAGATAGTAATCTATCAAAAGCATGTATAAGACAGTGTACCATACGCAGGGCAGTATACCAGGACAATAACAATATACACTATGATAAGTGTTCTATGATATGATAAGTGTTCACTCAAAGGACATTTTCCTGTGAATCAATTTAGGGAAAAGTCCATGGTCTTTAGACTAGTCAGAGTTGCTCTGCTCACATTCCTTCGAGCACTAAACCAAATCATTATCAGTTGGATGTCTCCAATGTGAGTTGCCTCTTAGGTTAGTAAAAGCGATATTAAAGATTGTTAACATTTGTTGAATGTAACAAATAGTTTGTGACTGATTGGTTCAAATGCTGCACCTGCTCGAGAAGTTTCGATCCTCACCGCTGTCGCGAGAGTAAAAGAAGGCTGGTCACTCACTGTCAAGCAGTTCAATAATTGCTGGGCTTTATGGCAGCTGCGTCCAACTTCCTTGGCCTGCTGTACATGAGAATGGTGGCTCAGGAACAAGGGCATATCCCTGAGGGGAAATCCCCTTCACATGATCAATGTGTCACGCTGAGCTGCACGTGCCTTAGATATGTGCAGGAAACCTTCATTCCTAAATCAGGGCCCAGGGCTGGGAGATCCTGGTCGCCGCATAACGCTAGTGATGGATGCCAGATCAACATGTGTAGTCTCTTACCTTGTACAAGCTGGCACACCAGACCCTTGTGTGGGCCCAGGACAGATCCCTCTCACTGAGAGCCATCTACATTCCCGGGCATCTACTGTAAATGTAGGAGCAGACATCCTGTCGAGACCGGGGCCGAGGCCCGGGGAATGGATGCACCACACCAAGGTGGTGGAGCAGATATGGAGAAAATTTTACAAAGCAGAGGTAGACCTCTTCGCGACAAAGGAGAATGCGCAATGTCCCCTCTTGTATTCTCTAGTTCATCCAGCTCCACTGGGACTGGATCCAATGGTACAGACTTGGCCGAGGCTTCGTCTGTATGCTTTTTCCCTGATCGCTCTTCTCTGAGATTGGGCCGGGACAAGGTCAGTCTACTCCTTTTAGCGTCGTTCTGGCCGGGCCGAGTATGGTTTTCGGACCTGATAGACCTCCTAGACGGCCCTATGTGGGAAATTCCGATCAGGAGGAATCTCCTCTCACAAGCGCCATTGAAGCCCAGCGTCCATTGACTTTAATGTGGCTGCTTTGAACGTGGGCTGGCCGGGACTCCGAGCTTCTGAGTGATGATTGGAGGGTCTGTCGAAAAATTGCATCTCCTTTTGACCTGAACACTAAACTGTGCTAACATATACATCCACAATGTCATATGAAGAGTTTCGTTGCAAAACGCGATAAACGCCATTTTTTGACATTTGGATTTTATTATTGGAAATCACTGTTCAGA
>JAUMHR010000030.1:2378887-2390809 GCA_032361145.1 Enteromius fasciolatus
GTACAAGTAAAAGTACAGCTTTAAAAATATACTCAAAAAAGTACAAGTACACGAAAAAACTACTTAATTACAGTAACATGAGTAGTTGTGATTCGTTACCTCCACCATTGTAAATAAGTGTGAGATGAGATGGGCGCCACTGTTTGTTCGTGCTGCAGTTCAGAGAGTCCCGTCAGTCGGATTTATAGCCCGTAAATTCATAAATTTCTCCCAAAACACATGTAAGTAAGTGGCTGGTGAACTGCATGAAGAATATAGTGAACTATAGCTTTATACAATATGTGTATCTGATATGAATAAAACAAATTTGAATGGGGTGTTATTGTTGCTTCCATAGACATGTTTGCATATTTTAGAAGCTCTAAATATATTGTTTCACTAGTGCTTATGTGTATTTAAATGTTAGAAACCTAAAATATGCATTATGTGGTTATGAACACTGTATAGTTGTGATAATATGACAAGTACAGCGCACGTCTCTCTCTCTGGCTCAGCGCCAGCAAACGCGCATAGCTCAGTTTGAATTTGGAAGTTATGCGACATCACCGAACGTTCTAAATCTCAGATGCGGGACCGTACTCCCAGGGGCACGGAAAGAAAAATCACATATGTGAGACCGTATCGCTCAACAGGTTAAAATTAGTCAAAATGAGGCTCAGAAATGTGTGTGTGGCCTCCACGTGCCTGTATGACCTCCCTACAATGCCTGGGCATGCTCCTGATGAGGTGGTGGTTGGTCTCCTGAGGGATCTCCTCCCAGACCTGAACTAAAGCATCCACCAACTCCTGGACAGTCTGTAGTGCAACGTGGCATTGGTGGATGGAGAGAGACATGACGTCCCAGATGTGCTCAGTTGGATTCAGGTCTGGGGAACGGGCCTTTAAAGCCATTTCAATGCCTATTGCAGAAACTGCTGACACACTCCAGCCACATGAGGTCTAGCATTGTCTTGCATTAGGAAAAACCCAAGGCCAACAGGACCGGCATATGGTCTCACAAGGGGTCTGAGGATCTCATCAGGCTCTCTCATGTCTTGCTAATTGCCTACAAGGTGGCTGATTCGTTTGTTTTTTGCTAAATTGTACATATTTTACGAATTGCCAATTCGTATGACTTTGTATGAATGACCTAAATCTAACCCGCCCCTAAACCTACTCGTGACTGGGGTTTTAGACAAGACGTACAAGTGAGGTTGTATGCTTAAAAAACCCATTCAAAACTCTAGAAGGAAACCTACAGCTCAATAATGCTAATTCTCTTCCAGCTTTTAGGTCTATGAACAGCTCTATAAGAAGGTCTCAGCCCCCCAAAAGACATCCTTACTCATATATTACCATCCCATCAATACTCCCATTAAACCAGAGGCTCAGTTTGCTCTGTGTTACCTATTTTCTTCCTTGTTTATGGCTCTGTTGTTGTCTAGTACAGCGAGCATCCAGATGGCCAGTTAGAGCTGACAGGACTAAATTATGATTGGGTTTGGCATGGCATAACAGGGGTTTGATGCACTCATAACATCTACTGTATAACACCCCTCCCTGTGAATACAATGGCAGAGCCCATTAGGCCTATTTTTGTTCTTTTTTCCCCTTAAATTCCTGTTCTCCAAAAGCATTTGAATCAGGGCCTGACCTCTCCTCCCATTATGGTCATTTAGTGCTGCTTGCTATTGCACTCCAGACAGACTGTCTTTAAGTATTAATGACTTCATCAGCAGTTCTTTTAAATTACCCATTAAGATGCAGTTTTGTCCGATCCTTTACTGCTGGGTCTGCTTCCTCTCACCAACAGCTACAGATCTCACCATGTGAGAAGGAACAAAACCTGACGTCTATTAGGGAGACGAACGCTTCTTTAAGTTTCTGCCTGTGCTGAAGGATTATTTTCCAATGAAACGGCCCAAATCTGTATCATGCCAGGTTAGTAATGCTAGTTCTACCTACTAAATGAAATGAAATGATTTGGAGATAGCGTGTTGTTGTTTTGTGACAATTGCAAATTGTAAAACACTTGGTTGTCTAACAGGGAATGCTATAAAAGTGAATGCTTTGTTTTTATAGACATGTTTATGCATCACATTTTTGTTTCACAACCTGCTGGTTTATTGCCTTCTCTTTCCAGAAACTGCATTTGTATGGCTCACAAAAAGCCATTTCTTTTCTAAATTAGTTCTTTAAAATCAGTCATGGATGGAAAGAATTTGGCTACTTTGCCAGATTTTTCATCATTATAGACTCATCAGCTCTTTTATGGTTGTTGTTTTTTATTCATTTCTTTTTTATTATTATTTCACAGACCAAAGACTGAGATAATGTAAAATAAAAAATATGCATCAAGACAGTAAGCTTTATAGGTGTTTGACTAGGTATCAGTCTTATATCACTGATACTATATTGCCCATGACACATTCCCGAAGAATTACCCAGCAACAAATCTGTCTATAATAAAACTAATCTAAATTTTTGCTTTGATCACCGCACTAGATAGCCATGTCCACAAAACCTTACTGGTCCAACATTTATCTTCACATGGATTGCATTATATTGCTCAGCAGTTTTTAGTTCTGCATGGACTACTGATTTTGTAAAGTCATTACAGCCCCTTGAAAACATGTTCTTATCAGAACAGCGTCCACTGGCATAAAAATACCAGAAGTGAATGACAGTATGTTTTCTGCACTACTTTTTCAAAAGCATGCAGAACATCAAGTAAATTTCCAATTTAACTGTAACAAGTCTGTCATTGACTACAAACCACGCAGTGCAACTAGTATGATTTACAAAGAGTGGACTTCTACGAGTCACTAGTTTTTAGTTATTAGTCTGAATCCCAAATTAATGGGCCTGTTTACACCTGGTTACCATTTTCACTAATTGCGTGTCTTTGTTAAAACATTTCCATGTTAACAATGTGTCTTAAATCTTCAATTACCATGCTATATACACATTTAACAGAGGGCTGTGCAATATGAAAATATACAGTATATCGGATGGACAGAATAAAAGGTTTATTTTGTGTGACGTAAATACATTCTTTACGTTTTCATTTACATTCGATTTGGTCGAATGGCTGATTCATTCAGGACCGAAGTAATGGTTCTTTAGGAATGGTCGATTGGTCTATACAGAGCAGATGACTCCGTATGCTTTCAAATTGCTTAAATTCAACACGCCTGTGTCCTAACTACACACGACACAACACATGATAAAAAGTATCTTTTACATGTTAATTGTCATAACTAGCCGTGACTGCGACATGCAGAACTTGATTTTGCTGAGTTCGACATTTCCCTGGAACAACATTGTGATAAGTCAATAATAATTTGAAGAACATGATGTACTGATTGTACATCAGTGTCAGTCATTTATCATTAAATATGATATTAGGCATTACTCGTGGGTATGGTTAGGTTTAGGTGTAGAGATATGGTCAAAAATAAAATTTTGGATTAAAATGTTGTTCCAAGGTCAACAATATGTTAACCCAGGAACACGTCGAATTCCGCAAAATCAGGACGTGCACGGCAACATGCGACATGGCTAATACAACAGCAAACTGTATTACAGTAGATCATCTCAGTTGATTATGTGCTTTATTTCAAAGTTAAACGTGTCTAATTTGAGTATAAATCTAGTTTTGTGTGACCTTATAGCCCTACTGAAAGCAACAACAGATCTCGAAAATAAATTAAAGTAAAGATATTCGTTACAACTATCAACTCACTGCGAACCAACGAATGAATTCCACCTGTTTTATTATCAGTCATTCAGTATTTAAATTTAATAAAGTTAAAAAGGGTTAACTCTTTTTATTTGATTATAAACGTACCTATTTCATTGCAAATACAGTGTGCTTTAGAGAGCCCACCCATGCAAGCGTCTGATTGGCTGTAATATTTGATTTATTCTGTTGTGATATACTGTATTCGATTCATTCAAATGCCTGATTCTAGTAAATGGTAAAAAGTAAATGGTTCTTCATGAGGGGTCCATTGAATCATTAGGCTTGTTCGTCTTGAATTGGATTATCACCATCAGATTGATCGGTAAATGAAAGCAAAATACAGCAAGAGCTATAGAGAGCAGATGACTCCTTATGCTTTGGAATTGCTTAAATTCAACACGGTGGTGTCCTAACTACACACAACACCACAACACGTGATAAAAGGTATCTGTGATATTTGATTGATTCTGTTGCGTGGTGCGTTGCGTCTAGTGTGGACACCCAAATTGTTTGTCGCTGGAATCTTGTTGCATCTCTTGTACAGTAGTTAGGACATGTAAGGTTCAATGCACCAAATGGTTCACCCAATTCGTTCAAAACATGCATTAAGAAATTAAATGCAGCTGTGTGTTGCTCTGAGATCAATAGTTCTGCTTTCTCTTTAAATTTTTGTTGGTGAAATTGAGCAGAACAGACAACATTGTGTCTAAAATAACACAACACTAACTTCTTTCTTTGTATATAATGTTGTATAAAATATTTTACTACGTTAAACTACGTTTAGGTTTCATCACGCATATTTGTCATTAATCTGGCAAGTACATTAAAGGCTCATTTTGACTTGTTATATTTTCCCCTTATTAATGCATTAAATTACCAGCCCTAATTTACACTTCTCCAGTTTCATCTGAAATGCAGCCCTAGAATGGCCTCTTGAACTGGTTCAGGGGGTATTAAACTTAAAATTATTATTATTTATTTTTAATGATCAGATGGCTATCCGAAACACATAGGGCAACAAACATAATCTGATCCCCAGACGAATTACTCATTACTCATTACTCAATAGTTCTCTTTAGGGGATAAAAATAGATAAATCAATAAAAAAGTTGTCGATTCTATGAATCTGTTCTTTTCAGTGAAACAAAAGAAAAGTTAATGAATAAGGAAACTGCAATCTTTAAGAGGAAACTGATCCAAAACTATTAAATTATTCTCACTTGCCTTCCTTAAAAACAACTGAACCTTGATTTGTTTTTCTACAGCTGTTCCTAATCTTAAATTGGCTGTTTTGCTTATTTAACGCAATGACTAGTTATCCAGCTTCCACTTTTAGCATGCCATTCAGAGCACTGCTTATTGAGCCGTCTACAAAACAAAATGTTTTTTTTTTTTTTTTTATCGCCTTTGCACCATAGATAGAGATACAGATAGTTTATTCAGACCCTTGGCAAAGTCTTGTCTCATTTCAGGGACTTGAGAAGCCATTCAGAGATGCAGCATTTAGATGTAAATCTGGCTGATATAAAACCCTGCTATTGTGAGATAAGGAGGTCACAGATGTCATCGCAGTGTCTTTTATGTGATAGCTGTTCAGATATGACAAGCTAGGATTGAACCCTGAGGTGACATAGCGGTGCACTAAACAGGACAGAATGTGTCTGCGTCAACCTTCTCCCAGCGTGGGCTCCGCACACACATACACATATGAAAAAAACACCCGTGATTCGCATCACAATGCCAGTCATTTTTCCTCCTCGTTGCACCCGATTTCATCAGACCTGAATGTTTCATCTTGACCTGCAAAAGGGTTGACTGACTACAACAGCAATGCAGATGAGTGGGTGAGAAATGCAAAGCTTCTGTTGTATACTAAGCTCCAAAGAGACGGGACTAAAAATGCAAGTTTGTTTTTGTGAGTACAGTCCTTCCAATAAAAGGAATAAAAAAAAATGTAAACTTTCAGTGGTAATGTTGTAATGTTTTGGCTATTACTGTGATTATATATATTGGTTTATCCAATACAATATTAGCAAAAGCAAAGAAACTAACAACACACAAAAAAGGATAAGTAGAAATAAAGCCTATTGGCCATTTCTGAAAAATAAGTCACATCCCAACTTACATTTCAAGTTAGGAAAAGAAACCCACAATTTCATACAATCCTAAAAGCACACTCATGTTCTGACACCTCAAGCTTTTCCCTATTCCCTGAAATATGGGGAAAGTACAGCTAAAAGAATAAAATGCAATTTGCTCTTTAAAGGTCAGCTTTCTATTTGCACGGTTTATGAAAAAGGTTTTGCTTGATTTGAATGAATATTTAACAAGCCACTGTATACAGCTTAACCTAAGTTTATCACGGGCTCCGTTTCTCACACGCATTCATTTGCTTCACTACAGCTTCCTAATCTTAGCTAAAAAACTCCATTAAAGAGATCTGTATGCAGCGTGTCATGCTTTTGGCATATAACATGCAAAATTTCATTGTGTAAATTAGCAGAAGATGGTGCTAAAATAGACTGAAATACACGTTTCAGAGATGTGTTTTCATGTGTGCGGTTGCCTTCCGCACACACTCGGCCGATGACAGCTCAGCTCCTCTTCAGGGGTAACACCCCTGGCCTAAAAAGGCAAAACATAATGCCATTGCTGCCGGGGACTCTAAGAATAAACCACACAGTCCAGTCACAGATAAGGTTACCTTGAAACCCGTCCTCCCCTCTCTCCCATGTTTCCTGACCCACACACACATCATGGGCTGGTAACAAACATAAGGACAACCTAGGGCTTGATTTGCTCTTTTGACAGCCTAGTCTTGTTTTTATCCCTTCCTGCTGGTACTTGGTCCCAGCTGGAAGTGTATAGTTTTAGTTTTTTTCTCCTATGCCACTTTAAGCAACAGGTGCCTTTTTTTTTGCTTCCTTGCAGGGGGCCCTGGCACAAGCGCAAGTTTTATTGGGACTCTAACAGGAAAGGCACAGAGAGCCATTGTGGTGCTTTCGATCGGAAAGCTATTCTGGACCGGGGAATTGACTGATTGAGATTGTGTTTTCAGCCTGTTAGTGCATGAGAGAGATGGAAGGTACTGTCAAATTCATTTTCCAGTTACATTTCTAAGTGCATTTAACAATAAGTCAAGCTAATGTTAGTGTATGTAGTGTAAATTATGCTACTAATGGTATGCAGTCAAGTATTGCACTTTAACTTAGTCGCTTAGTCAAGTTGACTCTCTTAGACAGCAACCATCTGCTTTGCAAGGGAATTTTATGGTTGAAAGCTGCTAAAAATACACCATATCATATGGCTCTATGGGAAACTGTAGTTCTTTGAAGCAGGCCTCTGATGTTGTTGCCACTTTTTAAGCGTTTAAAGGTAGTGTTATCAACTGAAATGCAGTTCAATCAGTTCACCCAAAATGTACAGTTATCATGTATTTTACATTTCAAACAATTCTTGAAATAATTTACTTATCAAGCCATTTCAATGCTCATGATTATTTCACCATTTGACTTCCACAGAAGAAATTACAGTGAACAATTACAATAAACAGTGACTGAAGTTATAAAAAGGACACAAATGCACCACAAATGTTCCATGTTACTAATACATTCTTCTCAAGTCATTGAGATGGTTTTGGTTTAAGTATGAATAAATCATTTACTGAAAAGATTTGACTTAGATCAGCCATCACTACTTCAATCAGTGAATGACAACTTAAGTCCTTTTTACAGTTATATAGTGCGACTTTTAAAAAACTTGAAATAAAATTACAGTAAGCTTTCAATGGAGACTGAAGCTTTTCAGGAGCCACAAAAGCGGTCCACATGACTCAAAGTTCCTATTTCTCTTCAGAACATTTTTCATTGATAGCCGAGTCATTTATCTCTCAGATTTAGAAATTCTCAAAGGTTTCCCAAGATTTTGAAACCCTGTCAGTTTCCAATCCAAAAGGAGGAATGGGTTTTGAGTCTTTAATAGTGACTTGAGATAGTTACTAAAAAAAAAGTCAATTACCGACGTCAAGGGCCTGCATAAATGAGCCCCAGTCTTGCGTGAAATGGCTTAATGTTGCAAAGACTTAAGAGTAAATTTGATATTCTGATCAAACTGTGAAAACTCTGTGAGATCAGCCTGAATAAATCATATTTAAAGTGACACTTGAGGGAATAGCAGTGCAGAGTTTTTTTTTAATTTTTTTTTTATGCTGACTTCATTGTCTTAACAGCTCTCAGTTACTAACCTGGGATTAGTTTCTGTGAATATCCACACACGGCTCTGAGGAGGACAAGGTCTCATATTAAAATATGCAATGAGAAAAGGGACATTTTCTGTGCCACCTTACCACCGCAGTTTGGCTTACAGTGCAACGCGAGTTGAAGTGGCATTTGCCCACTGCGTTGGCATAGAAAAATGTCTAAGCCTTTTGTGCACATCTCTGTACATACTCAAGCTTGTAGACAATCTGCAAAGGCGAAGTCATGATAGCACAAAAAGATGCAGCATTACTCCAAACCACATGCAGCTATGGTGTCTACAGAAAGCTTCTTGAGTCAGCATTTGGATGGGACGTGAAATCCTAAATTTGACAACAGGGACAAATGTGAAGAGTTGCAACAGGTGGTCTCAGCTGACACTTTCTGCATGTGGCGTGTGAAAATCCCCGAACACACACACCTACACAACATTATGTTCAAGCAAAAGTGGAGCCAGTGAAAAACGTTGGATCTCTGGGCAACAGGGCCAACAGAAACAAGAACCACTGCCTTGATCTTGGCTCTGATTCACAATGGATCATCCACAAATTCATTTCTGTAAACACAATCAGAACGGCCCGTTCAAGATTCAGTCATTTACCATGATTTAAGTCAACAAAATTGGCAAAGATCAATCAAGGGGTCTCGGAAACGTAGCGGCGTATATAAAGGTTACATGTGGTGTACTGTATGTCTGGACTCTCTGAGCAGCTATTCAAACTGAGCTGCTGCAAGAATTTATATCAATTTAGAAAAGAGGCTTTTAAAGGGGCTCTGGCCAACAGATGACACAGCACCAGCATTCCTCATGTGGCCTTGGAGATGTTTTAACGATGAAGCATTGCCATTGCAGATGTGTGCCCTATCTACAGACAACAAGTTCAATTCAATCTCTCTGCCAGGCAATGCACTGATAAAGACAAAAACAAACATTCATCTGCTGTCTAGCGGTCTTTGTCGTCATAGCTCTTATGTCCTGTCTGCACAGAGAGTGAGCAATGTGCCAGAATAAATAACTTAAATAATAAATAATACACAGATTTCTTGTTTCAATACAATATATATGTGAAAAAAAATCACAGTTTCTCCAACATTCCCATCTCATGTGTTAAAAAATGCAAGAAATTGGTGTAAAATACTGTGGAAAATTTAAGTTGCAGCTACTTCGGCTCGTTTCTAATTCCAAATTCCTCGCAGTTTGGAATGTGCAGTCTGTAGATGCTCAACGCAGACAAAATAAACTATTTAACAACTACAGCATATTTATTATTTCTGGGAGCAGCAAACTATCAGATAGTTAAGGGAGTTTATAGTATCCAATCATCTGATGTGAGTAGTTCACACAATCACCAATCAATTTGGTGTGGATTTTCAGTTGCTTTATTTTCATCTAAAAAACATGGCATGTCATTACTTCAAGCAATGGTATAAACATCATTCAATGTAAATTGTGATGATTATAATTAATAATCGCAATTTTTATTTTAGTCATAAGCGTGCAATCCTTATGAATATTTTGATCAAATAAAGCCAAAACAAAGAGGAACTAACATAATTTCTATTTCACGGTGAACTATTACTTTGAAGTGTTCAGCGTACCTGGTTTGACATTGGTTCGAATTCTAAACATCAGAGGCCTTATTTATAAAATGTTGCACAGAAACAATCCTAAATTTGATCTCTAATTTTGATCTTTGCCATGGATGTAAGTGTACGCACACTAAGCGTAGGCCTATAAATGAGGCCTCTGGGCTTTAACACAACCAAGATGTCCGCCAGACTGAAACTGGACCTGATACTTACAATAAATTACCATCTTAAACAAATTAGAATGTTTCCTTGTGTTTTAATCTGTTTTGTACACGTCTTGGTTGAATTTATAAATATCTGAACCTCCATCTGTCCCTACAGCGCGGTCCTCCACCATCACGACTACCATAGTCGAGACCAAGAATGACCTGAGCGCACATCACATACGTTCATCCAAACGCACCTTAACTGATGACCTGTACACCACGTTCAGCTCCCCCATGGCCTGGATCCTAGTGCTGGCTCTCATCGTAACCTGGTCAGCTGTGGCGGTCATTATGTTTGACCTGCTTGACAGTAAGGGTCTTGAAGGTAGGTTCAGCTCTCTTATCTTGGTACCTTCGTTGAGAGAGTTATTTTGGTATAGTTTTTCTGAAGAGATTATAGGTTGGACGGAGCAGTCGATTATTTTATTGGCCATTGATTGAGGGCTTTATAATATTTATTAACTCTCGCGTAAAGTAAAACAGGATGAGGTGTAATTGGATGCTTGGACGAGTCTTTCCGATGCGATAAAGCTCTGAGCTTGTTTTCTTGCTGGAAGTTTATCAGCATTGCCACAGGGCAAACTTGCGAGGCTTTTAAAAAGAGCGGGAGGGAGGGATATTGACTGGTTCCTGATAGCATTGACAGTGACAAGGATAGATAGGGTGTCCCGTTGGCCGGGCTGCTATCAGCCACCGCTGCATCCATGTGAAGTGAGAGAAAAGTCCTTGTAGGACACCATTTTACCTTCTATTACCACCTGATGATACATTAGAATCAATTGTTGATGCGAGGAAGATGATAGAACGACTGTTTTGGTGCTGAATTGCTTGAAGTTGCAGTCATCTGTTTCTCCGTGTGTCAGTAGCTCCAGAATGACAATTTTGAACTTTTAAACCATTAAAAAAAATTGTCATTGTTTAGATGGATTTATCACTGTCACTGAGAGTCATCTCATTCACAATTCATTCCATCACAAGCTCTACAACACAAACACATTAACCCATTTTTGAAAGTATTTCAAAAAGGAAACATTACACATTCATTATCATGTAGTTTACTACATGATTGCACCGCCCCACATTAGTAGTCACATTTACATTTACTTATTTCTAATAAGTTTCCCTCCTTTTTCCACCCTGTCCATCACCATGTGTCATCCTGTTGCCATCCAATAAAAAGCCCATACATTATACTGTGACGACCCCTGTTTACCACCTGGTAAAGACTCTCTGCCTGCAGTTCAGTGCTCATGCCAGTTTTTGTGTGTGTGCGTGTGTGTGTGTGTGTGTGTGTGTGTGTGTGTGTTTTCCTGCATGCAAACAGGGAGCAACTGTCACTCTCATCTCAAACATTCGTTTGGACATGCAAATTTACTGAACCATGTAATCTGTCTGTCATGAACACAACATCACTTCCTCTAGACTGTCATGCATTCCATTCAGTGTGACACTGCACCTTTGACTTTATCGTAATGGCAAAGTGAATTGTAAAGCCAAGTTCATTTCGAAAGCAGACTGCACTGTGCTTTATGGTAATAAAGTGATTGCTTCAGATTTCAGACATCTGATTGGGTTTTACATGTACTTCAGTCACCTCTGTTCCAATATACAACTGTGCCATTAATATTTCTCTATGCACCACAAAGGAAGTTCAATGAAAATTTGTAAAAAACTTGCTTTCCATTAGTAATATCTAAACCTATAAAACAAGATAAATTTACTTCATGAGCAAAAATAAAGTCAGTCTGGTTTTGAAAGAATGCATCTAAACCGAATATGATCTCCTAGTAGTTCACAAAACAGTCTTAAATTTCTAATTAAAACAAGAACAACATTTGCAAACGCTGTAAGGATAACAACAATAAAAATACTTCAAGAGACAGTCTTTGAAAATCTTAATACCCAATTTGCTTTTTAGATATATAGATCGGTTCATTAAAAAAGGCTTTGCTCTTAAGGAACAACGATTAACAGTGCATATTTAAAAAAAAAGGTGTTGTGTCACCAGAATGTACAAAAGTGTTCATCTTACATATTCCTGTGAATAAAATAATGGTTTATTTTGGCCTCAAATTTAAACAAACAAATTGCAAAATACTGCATTTGTAATTACAGACATTTAAAAAAAAGATTATTAATAATAATA
>JAUMHR010000030.1:2410382-2445249 GCA_032361145.1 Enteromius fasciolatus
CTCTCATGCGAGATCCCATATGTAACGTCTCCGTTCCCTCCTTCAGGGAACGTGGGTTACGACAGTAACCTAGACGTTTCCTAACTGATGAAGAAGAACTGACAGAGCAGCCATCAAGTGTTAGACAGTGTTCTAGATTTTTACGTGTGGGACTTTTAGGTCCAATAACTAACACCTCTGTTTTGTCAGAATTTAACAGGTAAGAAGTTGCTTGACATCCAGTTTTTTATATCAGTTATGCATTTCGTTTTCAATTTGCTGTGTTTCACCTGGCTGAGAAGAAATATATAGCTGAGTATCATCAGCATAGCAGTGAAAGCTAACACCATGTTTAATAAAGCTCTACGAACGAGCTAATATTAGCCAGTTGTCGATATTTTAATATGTGAATGCCCTAAAGCTGCAGCGGTGATAGAGCTGCATCTATTATTATTTTCTGTTTGGAATCCAGCAAGGAGATTGGCCATTGGAGCAATATATGGAAGATCTTCTAAGCATTTTCCATTTGATGAGTTTCCATTGTATTTTTGGGTGGAACTGTATTTTGTTTCCCTGACGATTGTCGTAAATCCGTAGTTTCGAGTTTCTAAATGTAAAGTAATTTAAAGTAATTTCTAGTTTTATGATGATATCTTGAGTTCACGTTTTAGTCCCATCCCAAAACAGGACACTCCAACTCACCACAAGCCGGACTCCTCCATTTACTGTTCCAGTGTGCTTGCTCTCCCCCCTAAACCAGCTAGCCCTTTTTCACAACACTCCATCTGCACATCCATCACTAACCCTGCGCTTCAAGAACACCTCTCCTAGCCCGTGCAAGAAGAGTTAGTCTGGCAAAGCTGCTGTTTTATAGCATTTCCGTTCCCAAAAAAGTGGGAACCAATGAGAAACGAGCTCCAGCTCAGTACCGGCTCCCTGTGATCTAATCCAGTTTCCCGCAGATTCCAGTCCTCTGCTTCCACGTTCAGCTCCTGAATCACGGCCAGGAGTGCTGTCTGCGAATACGATTCCCAAATCACGGCCAGAGATAATACAACATAGTATAAAGTTATTGTCACGGGGCTCGCTCAGCTCAAGGAATACCAAAGATGAAGATCTTGCAGGTGAAATAGAATTTAATGAAGAGAATCATGACAGCACACGAAACACACATCAGGTTTGACACTTAAAGATCGGACACAAAGACTAGGACACAGGCACTATAAATACACATACAGACGAGGTCGAACTTAACACACGTGGGGAACATGGCTGGACACTAAATAACATAATCAACTAAACTAGGACAGGAGCAACCAAATAAGGGCAAAGAGACAGTCTGACAGTTATTGATAATGCATTATACATTCATTATAATGCCTTAAGAATACCCTTATGATGTATTATAAATTTAGGCTTCATAGAAAGTGTTACCGATGTCTTTAGTGAACACAGGTAATTGTTGTTGAATTTAGAATTTGTGATCTAATAAAACCCCCAATGAAACTCGTGGGTACTTTAATTACATATGTAACTAAATTTGAGCACAAAATAACTGCAGTATCTAAATTTAAACTTAAAATTAACAAAAGTCCAAAATAATATATAATAATATATTTTTGAAGAATCATCCAGAGATCAGCAATAGTCAAAAGCAGGGTGTCTACATGTATTTGTATGTATCTGTGCTGTGACAGACACCTCTGCGTAAACTGGTAAACTTTTTTTTCCCCTTTCATATTTTGAGTCACACTGTGGATTGAGTGGATTATCTTTGCTGTATCCCTAGAGGAGATTTAGCCTTTAAAACATTGCAGTTTCTCACTCTGTATTCCACCATACAATCCCAAAGAAACCATGAAAGTCATTAACACCTTTAACACTGATTTTGATACTGCCCTGTCCAACACGCTTGCTCCTATACAGGACTTTCTTTTTAAAACTTTCCTCCTTCAGTGAGCTGAACATGATTGTGGGCCTGTAGCCAACACAAACTGATAGTATTGAACTGTCCCTGGTGTCATCCTGCTCTCCACTGATACTTGAGCTCGGGTAGCACAAGCCATATAGGTTTAACTCGCGTGTCTGTTTGACCTGCCAAGTACTGAGATTTGCCAGCTGGCGGGCTTATGCTTTGGGGTTTGGGGAGGCGGGTTGTTGGGGGTTTGTGGGGGATCGAGCTCTGCACCTCAGGCCCCTACTGTTTAGTCATGGTGTTACTCCATTACCTTTAAGTACGGGTGCTTATGTCTGCTGGCTGACTTTAACAACCCTACTACCACTCTTGAGTCCACTTCACCTAGAACCCTCTGTGCTCTCAGTGCCTGGGGAGACGACTGTGTAACGGCTAATAGACTTTGAAGGAAGGGAAACAAAAAAACAAGAAGATAATGTGTTTGATCGATCAGCAGGAACAAATTTCATTTGAGAGATCAATAGCGGTTTATAGATGATATAACCAAACAAGTGCATTTATTTCCTGTCTGTGATTGAAGCTCTCTGGTAGAGAAGAGGAGCCTGTTTCAGATTCTGTGTGCAGTGGGAACAGAACCCCTTCTGCTGCTTTATTGCACACAATCTGTATTTAAAACTAATATCAGCCTGCTGTGCATGGCCCAGAGCTACAGCCACATAACCTGATATATAGGGAGCTCTTGTGTTCCCATTGTATTAGAATGTGAAAAAATACCTTTCCCAAACATTTCTCATTGGATATCCATTTATTTTTGTTTGTGTTTGGTGGCTATAATGATTGGTTTCTGTGGGCACTGGAGTAGTGATTTGTAATGCTTTTCTGTATCGTGTAGCCCAGGCATATTACAAAAACTGATTCCGGAGAACGGTGAGGCAGAAGATGGAGTGGGGGTGGTTGGGGGTTGGGGTTTTTAGGGGACTGCATGGAGGAGAGGGGGATGCCAAGTTTATACTCAACCTTTCTCTCGTTGTTCTTCTCGTCGGTGTGTTGCAGGGGTTAATCCGCATATACCCCCCAGACACAAGAGCCCTTACAGTGGGTGCGCATTGAATGAAGGCTGGTGTACATCCACAGATATGGCACAGACAGAAAGAGAAAGCTTGTCCGCACAGATAAATATTTACTGAAGGAAGTAGAGCTCCAGGCAAGCTTCTTAATCAGGAGAAGTATTTACAGACCTCAAAGGAGACCTGACTCATATTTTATGACAGGTTAATAAACAGTAAAACACCTGTTGAGAAATTTACTGCAAAAATCAAGATATTTAATGTTCATAAATTTATATTCACCGTGTATACAAATCCATGGATTATTCTCCTTATTAGTGCTGTTTGGTGTGAAACATTCACAAACTGTTTCTTGGAAGCCTGTATTTATAATGGATTGTAAGTAAATTCTTTATGGCTTATAACATTGATGAAATATTAGTAATATAATAAGTAATGTAGTAATGCAATGTAATTTAACATAGTAATGTAATATTAAATAAATGTAGCAAATTATTCTAAATAAATAAATAAAAATCAGTTATTGTCACGAATAGAGAAGACGCGAGGCGTGCGAGCTCAAATGCAACAGTTTAATAAGAATCAGAGTCAGGGTAACAAAGGTAGATCGCCGGCAGACAGAGTTAGAGGAGACAAAGGCAAAGTCGGAGTCGAAGACAAAGCAAGAGTTCACAATACCAGGCAAACGGAGTCCTTAGGGAGAAGCAGAGGGGTAGTCAAAATCCAGGCAGAATAGTAAACGGGCAATCCAACAGACAGAATACTAGGAACACAAACGATAATAACCAGGAATCCACTAACAACAAACCACGCCCAACAAACAAACACAGGGGGATTTTATACAGACAAAAGTAGGTCACAGGGGTGGAGCTAACAATCAAGTGCCTAGACAACTGACGAGTGGGCGGAGACATGAGTTCATAGATGAGAGTCCAAGAGTAAAAACAGACATAAAACACAGAGAGTTTGCTGGGCACTGAAGTGCCATCCCCAGATTTGGGCTGGCACCTCCTGCTGACTGTGACATATATAGTAATAATATAAATACTAATAAAAACTAGATAAAAAAGTCTTTAAGTTGGCTTGAGAAAGCAGTGGCTGACAGTTTAAAAAAGTGAAAAGATTCAAGTAGTTTAAGAAGTTAAAAAAAAGTAAAAACAGTTTAAGTTTAAAAAGTTTGAGTTTTCAGTCTGAAATCGTTAGAAATAGATTATAAAGTCAGATAGATAGATTGATAGATAGATAGATAGATAGATAGAAACAGTGAGACGATAGATTGATAGATTACTAGCATGATTAACAAGTTACTACCATGTTGCTAGAATGTTTCTAGCATGATTAACATGTTACTAGCCTGTTTCTAGCATGATTAGCAAGTTACTAACATGTTGCTAGCATAACTAGCAAGTTACTACCATGTTGCTAGAATGTTTCTAGCATGATTTTTAAGTTATTAGCATGTTGCTAGCATGATTAGCAAGTTACTAGCATGTTGCTAACATGTTTCCAGCAAGATTAGCAAGTTACAAACATGTTGCTAGCATGATTAGCAAGTTGCTTGCATGATTAGCATATTACTAGCATGTTGCTAACATGATTGTTATTATTATTATTATTATTATTCTGAGACTAAATTTTTAAGCCAACTTAATAATAAGTCTAATAAATACTAATAGTAATAAACAAGTAAGTATTGAAGTGGCTCTGGATTGTTTTGTTACACTGGTTGAAAGTGTCTGAGACTCCACACAACATGTACTGTATCTCTTAAAGAAAACTGACACTGATCCTTATGGCTTTTGTGTATAACAACCATACAATCCCAGAGGAATTTTAATGGTCCATCCACTGTGTTCCCATCACCACATTTGAGACACTTCCAGTGCAACGTGGTTATTCCTCCAAATGGGATTCTCAAAGAGGAAAAGAAAATGTGTAAAAAAAGGAAGTGCTTGGATCTGAAAACTACAAGTAATTGCATGTTCCTGGCAAAAAGCAGCACTATGTGCCTGTTTAGTTTTGTGTGTGGTTTGCTTGTTTTATACCAACATGCAGATATGCGCACAAGCCTTTAACTTGTGTGCACTTATCAAATTGTAAACACTGGCAAGCATGCCTATATATTCATGTGGCAAGACTGTGGGGAGAGCAAACATTAGACTACAAGCTGCTCCGCTTAAGATTTTTGTATCTGAATGTGATAATGTTTTGACATATAGACACTTTAACCAAACTGTAAACAGTCTTTATGTGAGGCCAGATAGTGTTAGGAGGCTCTGTGTATGTATGTATGTGTCTCTGGCTATCTATCTGTCTGTCTCTATCTTTCCATCTGTCTGTATCCGTCTGTCTGTCTCTATCTTTCTGTCTGTCTCTATCCGTCTGTCTGACATTCTGTCTCTGTTTGTCTGTCTGTATCCAACTGTCTGTCTGTCTCTATCCGTCTGTCTGTCTTTCTGTCTTTGTTTGTCTGTCTGTATCCATCTGTCTGACTGTCTCTATCTTTCTGTCTGTCTGTATCCATCTGTCTGTTTTTCTGTCTCTGTTTGTCTGTCTGTATCCATCCATTTGTTTGTATCCATCTGTCTGACTATCTCTATCTTTCTGTCTGTCTGTATCCATCTGTCTGTCTGTCTGTCTTTCTGTCTCTATTTGTCTGTCTGTCTGTCTGTTTGTATCACTGTATCATCTGTCTGTCTGTCTGACTCTACCAATCTGTCTGTCTGTCTCTATCCATCCATCTGTCTGTATTTCTGTCTTTACAAATCCGTCTGTCTGCCTGTATCCATCTGTCTGTCTGTCTCTATCTGTCCGTTTGTGTGTATCCATCTGTCTGTTTCTACCAATCCGTTTGTCTGTCTGCACCTGTCTGTCTCTTTCCATCCATCTGTCTATATCCATCTGTCTGTCTCTACCAATCCGTCTGTCTGTCTGTCTGTATCTATGTGTCTGTCTCTACTAATGCTTCTGTAGATCCGTCTGTCTGGCTGTCTGTCTGGCTCTACCAATGTCTGTCTGTCCGCCTGTCTCTCTCTGTTTGCCTGTCTCTACCAATGTCTGTCTGTCTTTCTGTCTGTCTGTCTCTCTCTGTTCGCCTGTCTCTACCAATGTCTGTGTGTGTGTGTCTGTCTGTCTGTCTCTGTTTGCCTGTTTCTACCAATGTCTGTCTGTCTGTCTGTCTCTCTCTGTTCGCCTGTCTCTACCAATGTCTGTCTGTCTGTCTGTCTGTCTGTCTCTCTCTGTTCGCCTGTCTCTACCAATGTCTGTGTGTGTGTGTGTGTGTGTGTGTGTGTGTGTGTCTGTCTGTCTGTCTCTGTTCGCCTGTTTCTACCAATGTCTGTCTGTCTCTCTGTCTCTCTCTGTTCGCCTGTCTCTACCAATGTCTGTCTGTCTGTCTCTCTCTGTTCGCCTGTCTCTACCAATGTCTGTCTGTCTGTCTGTCTGTCTGTCTGTCTGTCTCTCTCTGTTCGCCTGTCTCTACCAATGTCTGTCTGTCTGTCTCTCTCTGTTAGCCTGTCTCTACCAATGTCTGTTTGTCTGTCTGTCTTTCTGTCTCTTTTTGTTTGCCTGCCTCTACCAATGTCTGTGTGTCTGTCTGTCTGTCTGTCTCTCTCTGTTCGCCTGTCTCTACCAATCCGTCTGTCTGTCTGGTCATCAGTCTGTCCGTTCGTCTGTCCGTCTGTTTGTCTCTATCCGTCCGTCTCTGTCTGTCTGCCTCTGTCTCTGTCCGGTTCCTCTCTGCCAAATCTCTCTGATATGAGCCTTGACTTTCAAAGGGATTTCTTTATTAGTAGTCGAGCAGCAGCGTAATCACCAGCTCCCAGGGAAAACCACGGAGTGAAATAATCAACTGTAAACAGCCAGGGAATGTTAATTATGCACTGGCTACATCCTTAGAGGACAAAACATATTTAACTTGCAATTTCGAACAGTGGGGAAACCCCACACATGGTTGTGGGACCATACTAAATTCCACGTTTTCATTGCATCCCAATGACAGGTCTACACTGTAAAGTGATGTTTTGGACAATGGCATAAGACTCTGGACCACCTCACTGTTGTGCCTGTTGACAAAGGTGTCATTTTAGACTGCTTTTAGAGAGTGAATTGTCTCTTTATGCAATTTAGATCTCTTGAGATTTTAATCAAGGACGTTTTGCTTAAATACAGTCATAACTTTGACCATATTTTTCTCTGAAGTTCCACATTTCTACCTCTCTTGCATATCACTTGTATTAACCAAATTGCTGACAAAAGTGAAATAGCTGGTGTGCAGAACCGAGACAAAACAGCTCTGCAAATTAATGAAAAATAAAACAGCACTGTTAGAAAATTGTCACTCAAATACACAGACATCTGGCCCCTTCACAGTGTTTGGAGGTCTTGAACAATTTCAACAGTAAAACATCACCCTGTGATAGCCAGAAGGACAAAAATGTTTAGGACACATTCAAGGGTTCAAGACATAGGTTGTTGTAATACTCAAATGCTAAACATTACTATGCTAAATATCATCTGCTCTTAAATTGAAATAAGCTGTTACTGGAAAGGCATTTGTTTTCTAAAACTTGTCGTGTATTGCTAACTTTTTGATCTCATATGAGAACAGTTAAGTTAGAACTGGCACAAAGTAAAAAGTGAGATCTCGCAAACATCACGATAGACAGATTCACATGTTTTCCATTTGTCACACGTTATTTGTGATGTTCAAGTCAAGAATGTCCTGAAGCAACTCCCTGTTTCCTTGTTGTAAAGGTCTGTCAAGATGTGGACAAAAATGTGGAGCTTCCAGCAGAGGTCCTTCTTTTATCAGTTTTATTGTGACAGGTTGCCATGTGTTGGGACAAACTGCTTCAGTGCTTCATCGTTTTATACCACATAAGAAGGCACAAACACATGTTCTATCCATCTGCCCTTTATAAGATCTCTGTGTTTTGAATGAATGTGTGTATTTTTCCGCAGGAGATGAGAGGCAACACTAATAGAAGAAACTATCAGATTTTGGCTATAAAGGACTAATGGTGCATGCATGGAGACGGGGACTTTTAGGTTCAGAGACTTTATGGCTACTTTTAATAGATGTAAAGAATGTTTCAGCAGCATCCGCCAAATAATTAGCAAATTTTTAATGCTGTCCTAATATTTTGACAATCCTAATGTAGACTAATGCAAAAGCATTCACTGTGATGAAGAGTATGTTACTTAAATTAAAATGCTAGCAAAATAATGCAATGGCCAAATATTTGACCCTGGTCTCAAATTGCTGGATTTAATTTTTTAACTGCTACAAATACATTGTATGGGTCAAAATGATTGATTTTGCTTTTATGCCAAAAATCAAGATCAAGTTCCATTAAGATATTTTGCAAATTTCCTACCGTAAATATATAAACTTAACTATTGATTAGTATTATAGCTAAGAAATTCATTTGGACAATATTTGGAGTATTGTTTTTTGGCACCCTCAGATACCAGATATTTAAATGATTGACATCAATGTAAAAGCTTATTTATTTAGCTTTCAGATGTTCACACTTCACTCTTATGACTGGTTTTGTTGTCCAGGGACACATATAGCAATGCAGTCACCATTTGATAATGATTTTATGCAACATTTCAGAAAAAGACAAAATGAGTGCATTTGCTCTAAAGTAAAAAGTAAGGTACAGACCATTGTAAACTGTACAATGTTTTCAGCAATTTTAGATTTCATATTTCACCTTGCTGGAAACAACATCAGATAACTCTGAAGACCGGTCTGACCTGGCTTTTCATCATCTAACTTCTGCTCTGTTCCAATGGTTATTGTTTAGAAGGTGAGTGAATTCCAGGATCTACGGTTTCTTGAACACAAATTTTATTAAGCATGTATTTTGCTTAGACATTATATCAAATAACTTGCATTTATTCCCAATATAGCCAGTTTTAATTTGTAATTAAAAAGGCATTTTCAGTAGAGGGGGGATACTGTATTCATAAACGATTTCCTCAATACAGTAAACAGAAAACAGTATTATTGTCTTTAACCATGACAGGAAAACTCATAAATAGATGATCCATTCTGCTGTTCTTCTATGAATTTGCCGTGTTCTTCAAAATTCTTTGAGCCCATAGATTCCTGTGGGTACCTGCTTTTTAATTTCCTGTTGAGGACCATGCAGGGATTCCTCACAAATGTAATAACAGCAAAATAACCTTGCGTGACAAACATCAAAGCTGCCATGTTCAAAAAGGAAGGACGATCAAACCAGAGGGTATAGGTTTGCATGTCTCAACAACAAAAAGAGCATTTATGAAGCAGATTCTCTCAAATATATATGACGCAATATATGATTTTTAAATCTGTTGTATAAAACCAGTATCACACACAGTTGTGCCATTGAACTGAGTAAAATGTGCATTCCACAGACAGCGTATATATTAATGTCTAGGTGTGCTGTTTATCTCTCCGATGTGATATTATGAAGGTTCAGGGTCTTTACTTTGTTTTTGTTTTTGTTTTTACAGAGCCTCTGGCAGAATTTCAATTTCGTTATGTAAGGTTATGTAACACAGCATCAGTAAATAATGTTTGGATATTTCTAGCACCTTGTGTTCCATATGTTTAATTCATGAAAAAGTTTCTTACTGGTAGATTTTTTGCAGAGGACAAAGCTGTTGCTAAGCTCAGGCCTTCGTCCACACAGAAATGCGCTAACCGTTCTCCGGCCCTCCACTGGAGACTCTCAACATGCAAGAGCGTACCTCTAGTCTGCCCAGCTTTATAACACTGTTTTGGCCTGTTGCTAGAAAACCATCATTATGTGTTGTGAGGACTAAAGCCTCTATGGACCATGCATAAAGAAGCAGAAAAGGGGAGCTCCAAACTCTGCGAGGAAAGAGCATGTGACCATGTTTTGACCCTTCTCTTTAATCAAGGTGGTCTGAGTTGGCAGAGATGGATCAAAGTGTCATTCAGACAAAAGGAGCATTCACAGAAACCCTTCTTCAATCTCAGGCAAGCGCATGTTTTGCACAGCCATATGGCGTTTAAAGCACGCTCAAGCAGTGAGCTTATGATACTAGCATAGTTGCTAGCATACACCACAACTTTCTGGTTTGGGGATGTGTTAATTCAAGATTCATTACAAAAGTGGTATTGATCACATTAGGTTGTGTTTGTAAATTCTGACAGCATAGTTTAGTTTGCATGCATTTTGTTGATAAAGAAAAGAAATATTAGCTAGTTAGCCAGATAATGAGCTGACAGGCCTGCGTGACACCACTACACTTGCTGTAATTCACTGCGGTGGCATGAGAATGACAAAGTACACAGGCTATTATTCAAATACAAACATCAAATACATGTCCGTCTTTTGCCGTTGATTTTATTGCAATAGCTCTGAAAAGCTTCTGTTTATTCTAACCAGAATCACATTGTTTTATACAACTTGAACTTTAAAGTAGGAACTTTCCAGAAGGACTTGACTAAATTGTACCCAGATTGTCTTCCCCTCATTTTATACACCACTATTCAAAAGTTTGAAGAAGGGATATTTGCATTTTTTTTTTTGGTCACCAAGGCTGTATTTATTTAATTAAAAATACAGTAAAATAAAAATGTTACAATTTATTACCGCATTTTTAAAAACATTTTTCTGGTTTTCATTCATTTTCTTCCCGGGATTGAAAAGCTGAAACTTCAGCAGACATTACTCCACTTTTCAGTTTCACACAATCCTTCAAATATCAGTATGTTTATTAATTGCGCATTTGTTTTTGATGATTTTAATCATAAATCAACAATTTTTTTTTTTACCAGTATTTATATTTGTCTTGTCAACCAATTTTACTATAATGCAGTGAAATATATCCAGAAATCAGTATTATAATAAATCAGACAGTAATAATAAAACATGTTTCTTGTTCACCAAATCAACATATTATGATATTTGAAGGGTTATGTGACATTGAAACGTGGCATAATGTATGCTGAAAATTCAGCTTTTCAATCATTGGAAGAAATTACATTTTAATATACATTAAACCAGGAAACAGTGCTTTTAAAATTGTAGTAAAAAACTGCAAAACTCAAATAAATACAGCCTTGGTGACCAAAATGGTGAGAAAAAATTTTAATTTAAATACCTAAAACATTTGAACAGTATTTAAGATTTATTTTATAGCTAGTCCTAACTGGACAGTGCTAACTAGTCCAGCCTTTACACCTTGGTTAAACCAAGACCTTCTGAGCATTTGTGATTTTATCACCTGAGATGGATGTTAATTCCAATAGAGCAACTGGCTTTTTTTCAGAGAAAATGTGCTTGAAATCGCCCCAAATAATCATCACCTCGGCTTCATCTGCTGTACCTCATGTGGATCATGATGAGTCATGTGGAAAGTGCTTACCTGATGAATTGAGATTACTGAGAACTGGGGGCAAAACCACAGGAATAGTGTTAAACATCTCCCAGGGCATTAAATCCAGCCATTAGTTGAAGTAATATGGGTGATGCATGTCTAATGAAGGACTTCATTGTGCTTTGAAGCATATACAAATGTCTAAATGAACTAAATGATGATGATGTCAGACACGTGTGTATTTATTCTGTAATCAAGTGTAAACCTCTGCAGCACACAGGACACAAATCAAGCAATGATGTTACTTGGAGGAGACAGCTGGTTACTTCATAAAATAATCTTGATTAGGATAGAAGGCACATGATAAACACGAGTCTAAACCAACAGAATATCAAACTTTAATTTAAAGTAAACGTTGCTAAACTGATTACTGCTCCTCTATTATTCAGTAATCGTACTAAATCATGCAGACATTAAGTCATTGTTGGGCTGTTTTACATCAGTTTTTAGACAGAGACCTCTTTGGTGACCTTTTTTCCCCCCGCTTTGTTCAGATCCGATAAGATCAGACACCTGGGCTACATTGTGTTTGTTATGTTTTGTCATGTGAAAAAAATCTTTAGCAGAATGTGGTGAACTTTCAGGAGTACAGGGTAAAGGAACAGCTTCACACCCCTGGTCTGACAACAGAAGAGGTCTTGAAGGAGCTTTTTGAAGTTATTTGTTCATGTCTTGTGCATTTGTGAAGCAAGATATCCAGTTACTTTAGTGAAAATCTGACAACAACAATCCCTGTGAAGTCAGGCCAAGGGTCTCAGAATTTCCCAATAGTTGGCAATAACACCTTAGCTTACTTTGGCAGTGGTTGGTGGAATGTATTGCCATAGGGAAAAAGATGATTACCTGATATGAATAGGTATATGTGCACTACTGTTCAAAAGTTTAGGGAAGAATTATGTAATGTTTGAAAGAAGTATCTTATTTATTTTACACAAAATACAGTAATATTGTGGAATTTTATTACAATTTTAAAAATAAATATTTTAATTTACAAAATATATGTGTGTATTATGTATATAAATACACACACATACAATGCATATTTTATATATATATATATATATATATATATATATAATCTTTACATGTATATAAATATATTTATTATATTAACAACATATTTCTCTTTATTATATATATATATATATATATATATATACATGCATGTGTGCCTGTTTATATACAAAATAAATAGACATAGTACACACACACTTATTATGCAAACAAAAACTTTAATTTATTAATGATTAATCATTTGACAGCACTAATTTTAATATATTTAAAAATTTAAATTATTTCTTTGATGACAAAGCTAAATTTTCAGCAGCCATTACTCTAGTCTGCTGTGTCACATGGTCTTTTAGAAATAATTCAGGGGTTCCTATGTAGTATGGAAAGTATTGGATTTTTATTAGAGCAATTTCCATGTCCGGATAATTATGAAAAAAGAAAACCGAGAATGTAAAAAGTCTCTGCCCCTATTTTGTTGTTGTGAGTTTTTCATAACAAATGTTACAGCATATTAAACATAATTCTATATTTTCATCTGAGAATGAATATTACACTATTGCCCTGTGCTGGGAGCTTTCTTTTGGTCTCACTTAATTTCTGATGGATTGTTTTGCAATAAGAATAATACGATTTTTTTTTTTATAAGTATAAAGCAACAAATTCTTTTAAAGTCTTTTAAAGTCAAGTCAAGTTAACAAACATTCAAATTTAACTTCTCTTTAATCTGCCTTTCTTTGTAGTAGTGTCAAAAGTACTTTGCTACAAAGTCAGTAGTGAAATTTTTAAAAATGTACCACAATACCAATCTTCCTGCAGGAAAACAGAGTACTGGGCCAATTTGGTTCTCTGTGAAAGGTGGCAGCTTTTAAATGTTCCGGTAATAGCGTGAGCTCTCTGTCAAGGGCTTTCATAGAAATCAGAACTGAGATATACTGTACAGTTCCCAGGCCAGAAGTAAATGTTTGTATATATTGGCGTTTTAGGACAGCTGTGTTCATAATCGTTATGCATCCAAATTGTTCCGCTTTCGTTTCACTCAAGGAGCTAAACCTCAGTGATCAGATATTGCAGCTTTGATTCATAATCTACAAATGCAACGTGTAAATGCGTATAACCAGTTCTTTCATCTGCTTTTGAAATTGTTTTTGTAGCCTACTGAGATGATGGACAATGATGATGTGTAATAGCATTAGTCATGTGTGAGTTCAACAAATTGCTTCCAGAGCAATATTCAGCTCAGACCTAGATTAATCCTAGTAAAACTGGAACAGTACAAAAGTGGATGTGTTTTTGACCTGGTAGAGTCTTCTGAATGCTTAGGTGGTCCGTCAGGTTTTAGTGGACTCATGTTATTCACTAGTGGGAGTTTCTGATTACGAAATTTCACATAAATGCAGCAAGAAACGGCAGCAAAGTGACTCCTGCAGAGTGATGCCGTCGACTCTTGGGAAAAGGAAGGTTTATCTCTCTTTATTGAGGGTATCATTGGAATTGTATCAGGCCACACAAACAGAGACCTTCATGCTTTTGGACAGTCCCTAGCAAACATAAGGCATTTATTAGTATGGATTCCAAATGATTAACATGGCAGTACTGAAGAAAGAGGTCTGGGTTTAGTTGGAAGCTGGAGGAGGGAACGGGCATCAATCCGCTCCTTGAGAACAGACGTTTTCCTTCTCCCCCCGAAGGCTCTGAGGCAGGTGGTTCACATTTTATGCAGCATATAATTGAATAATAATAATAACAACACAAATTCAGTATGAAATGGAAAATTCATCCTGGGAACACAAAGCAAAGTTTCCAACATGATTCCATCCTTTACTGAACCTCATGACACCATGTACATCAGGTGAGAGCTGGAATGAAAGGGCTCATGGGTAATAAATCCCAACACTGTTTTATAGCTGATATGGAATTCGCTCCCTGTTTAGGACTGCACTTAAATGTAATGAAAGTGTTGTTTTTTCTGTTTGACTAGAGGTAAGTATATATTAAAGCAAAAGCTAAATATAAAATTAACAAAAACTGGACTGGAGCATAGAGGACAGGGGATGGATTGAAGGACTCTTTTAATAAGAATGCTTAACTTAAAGGTTGTGAGTCAGAAGCACCAGACTGTCCATGCAGAGTTGGAATTGCCCCACTTTATAGACTTTATGTGACTTATGTGCACAGCCAGCATTGGCTACTTTGTCAATTTAAGGAATCAGTCCTCCGTAAATGTGCAGAGACCACTCTAATATTTGGGTTGGACTGTTCTGGGACAGTGTTGTGAATATAGCTTAACCACTGATTTAGTTTTGTTGTCTTTTGAAAGCACAACCAAAGTAGTTTTACTTTCATAATGACACACAGTGTCTCCAGAACATGGCGCTGGCAACAACACTACAGCAAGAATAATATCTCCGCCTTGTTTCTTTCCATAAACATTTGGGTGGTGTTAATAATAAACCCACACGGTGATGTAGGAAAGCGGGGGCATGTTTAAACAAGGTGTGTTGACAAGTCATAACGTTTATAAAGAATATCTCTTTGGTTTTGAAACTTTAATTTTTATCAGATAACTTTTATCTATGTACTAACAGCTTATGAAACATATGAAATATATGCCCCTTTTAATATAGAATATGATTGCTTTTTTTTACATTTTAATTCTGCTCTGTCTATTCATGGAAGGATTGTTTTTTTTGTTTTTTTTTAACTTTAAGAAACAGTTAAGGGTGCATTGTAGTACCCATCAAGTTTCCTTTTGTTTTTCTTCTGGTAATGTTGTTAGTAGTTGTCAAAACTCATTTCAATGAAAGTCTAAGAATAGCACAGTTTTACTAGTTCCCATCATGTGCACAAAACTCTTATATGAAATTATGTATTGTTCAGAGTGCAAATGCGGTATTTTTGGCCTTGCATGAAATAAGCAAGGGCTCAATAAAAGATCCTGGTGTTCTCTTGTAAAATTGTGGATAGCTCAATAATTAATCATTGAATCAATTTTATTATGCCCACTGCATTTTACAGCTCAGGGTCTGGGTGTATTTGCAGTTACTGGAATCAAAGTTTTATTGCAGAGCCAACATATTGTTCCGGTTGTTTAAAAAAAATGCCTTGGTACCTTGTAGGCGATATACAACAACAGATTAACAGTAATAGTGAGACAATTAAAGGCCCATGTGCTTAGTTTTTCTCTTTATTCATGTTATCAAGAACAAAACAACAAAACAGAATGTAAAGGTAATGGTAAACCTTGTATGCTTTGTTAAAAAGTATTTGTTTGTAAAAACATTTTTATTTACACTACCAAAAAAAAATTTTTATGAGCTTCTTTTAAGTAATATATTCACCTGCCAAGGAAAAATGCATAATTATTTGCATAACTTTATACAAGCAAATATTATATGCCACTGCTCTGAAAATAATACACTTATATTAAATTATATTTAAGTTCAGAAGGTTTTCTTTTCCCCAAATGCTTACCAAGGCTGAATTTATTTGATCATAAATACAGTAATAATTTAAATTATTGCAATTAAAAATAGCTGTTCTATTTTAATATTTTAAAAGTAATTTTTTTATTTTATTTTGGAATATTATCTTTATCTTTACTGTCACTTTTGATACATTTATTGCATCCTTAAATATTTTTTATTTAAAAAAATAAATGTTAAAGTAAAAAAAAGCAAAAAAACACTTACTGACCCTAAACTTTTGACGAGTCTGTTGCCTTTTATGGCAAAGTGCTAGTGAAGTGTTTTGCGACCTTGTTTTTGTGGTGCAACCAGCAAATCAGGGTTGTTATAGGTTATGTTTTGTTTATTACAGCTTCAGAATGAGCCATCACACACATCCACAGCGCAGGTGATTGGTTCAAAAACCTGGAACAAAGTGGCCATGGCAAACCAACTGCCTTGGGATGACTGGGAATTCCAACAGATTGCTCTCTGCAGGTATTCTACACCACTTACAAGACACTAGTGCTCTGCATTACATGTGTTGCTTCAGCTTGCACTGAAAGCCTCCCTTTTCTGCAGCATCACATATTTCTCAAGTTCCCTTTTTTCCTTTTCAGAACAACAAAGCTCGGCACTCACTTTTCACTTTGATTTAAATAAGCATTTAATTTGAGAGGCCCTCTGTGGTTTGGCCTCCTGCTCCTGTTGTGCAGCGTAGTGGAGATGCTTTACGATGATAAAACATGAGAGAAGCTTTTAGTGCACTGAATCACCAAATGACTGGTGTTCTAGAGTCAGCCAAGAAGTACTATAAAATCGATGTGGTCACCGGTGAAGCTGTGCGACAGAAAGCTGAGGGTTTGGCTCTTTGCAAAAAGGCAGGCATAAAAGAAAATACTGAGTGATTCAATGTGACTCGTTCACAGAGTAAAAGCTGTGTGTCAACCCGGTGACCTCTTTAAAACTCTACTCCATGTGCCACTCACATCCGACCTCAACACGGTGAGAAAAATGCTGCAGCTGGGGGCTATTTAGAGGGTGGTCTTTCGCTCTCAGCCCATTCATAAGAGAGTAAAGCTCACATAACAACTAGAACAACATGTCCTGTTACACAACAAAACTTGCTTCCAGTAAAAATATCTAAATATTTTACTTTTTTTTTACATTTTATTTTATTAATTTTTTGCACCTTATTTAACTTAATTTCAACTAATTAAAAAAAAAACAACTTTAAATATCTTAATTTTACTTATAATATAAATTTGTCTTCTGGAAATTTTTTATATATATATAAAATATCAAGATGCTGATTAGACAGCATGATTATGCCTTAGGCTGGCCACAATAAAAGACCACTATAAAATTAGCATTATCATACTGCTACATGAGGTGATGGTTGTGGATGAATGGCACAACAATGGGCCTCAGGATCTCATCACGGTATCTCTGTACATTAAAAATGGCATCAATAAAATGCACCTGTGTCAAGACCCCAATGAGGACAACAAGCATGCAGATGAGCTTCCCTGAGACCGTTTCTGATAGTTTGTGCAGAAATTCTTTGGTTTTGTAAAATGATTGTTGCACCAGGTGGCTGTTCTCGGACGATCTTGGAGGTGAAGATGCTAGATGTGGAGGTCCTGGGTTGGTGTGGTTACATGTGGTCTGCGGTTGTGAGGCCGGTTGGATGTACTGCCAAATTCTCTGAAACGCCTATGGAGACAGCTTATGTTAGAGAACTGAACAATCAGTTCACTCACAACAGCTCTGGTGGACGTTCCTGCAGTCAGCATGCCAACTGCAAGCTCCCTCGAAACTTGCAACATCTGTGGCATTGTGCTGTGTGACATTTTAGTGTGGCCTTTTGTTGTGGCCATCCTAAGACACACCTGTGCAATAATTATGCTGTCTAATTAGCATCCTGATATGCCACACCAGTGAGGCGGATGGATTATCTCGGCAAAGATATATATAAAATATAAACATTACATATTTTTTATTAAATATATACATGCATGTCTGTGTATTTACACACAAATAATAAATATACAAAGAACACACATATATTGTGCAAAAAATTGCAAATAATAATTTGACAGCAATAATATATATTAAGAGTTCAGTTCTTGCCATCCCTTGAGAACAGGGAGCAAGGTTTACAAGCTATGGCAGTGTGTTTATGTGTGGTGGATCATCCAGAAGAGGCCTAAAGGGAGCTCTAAAAAACTGCAATGGTGACACTTAGTCATTTTATAAGGACTCAGTGGGGTTGCATGCGTGCCACTTGTGAACCTGACCCCGTACCAGAAATAGCTATGAGAGACGCAATAAAAAATGCTCCATTTCAGCCATATGAAATTCATTCAAATAACAACAAAAACCTGATACACACTGAGAAAAAAAGCCCCGACTTTTTCCATGACAGAGAATAAAACATTTTCTGCCACACATGCACATAGTTATGCTAATTTGAAAAAGAAAAAGCAGCGTTTGTTAGTTAATTCTAAGGTTTTGTTGCATACCGTGATGGGCCCCGATGGACAGTCATTTGGATCGTAATAGAACTGAATGTTTTAGGAATGAATTCGTCTTCGACCTGCACTTCAAGTTTTCAATAAATCTGGTTTGGGAAGTGTGATCACTAGGACCAAGATTAAATTTTTTAGAAAAAGGATACATTAAATGGCTAAAAAAACTAAAATAAGCAAATCATCGTAGGGTTAAATAAAACACACCTCTTGTGACTAATCACATGGTGGATTTCCAGAGGTATGTGTCTGCGGGTTGAAAAATGTTAAGCAGTCTCACATGGTTCAGAAGATAAATGGAGGGCATGAAGGTCTCTGGAAAGTGTGAACTGGGATAAATTAGTATTGGTTCTTAACTGCCAGTTAGGTGGCATGGCAGCACTTTCACTCAATTTCTTTTCGTCTAGACCTAGCATGTGTAGTTTTTTAAGTGCTTTTTCAGACTACCGTTCAAAACTCTACACCGCTTGTTTAAGCATCCCAACCTGCCTGACACAGCACCAATGAGTCAACCTCTGACGTACATTGGAGTTATTCTGACTGCTTGCTAAGATTTTGAGCGATTGCCAGGTGATGTTGTTAAAGTAGTTAAAAGGCCACTGTTAGGCTGTTGCTAACTGCCTCAAGTCAAAACTATTATGATTATAATGACAATAAATGATGCATAATTAAAATGCCCGTAACAGCTTTTTGCCTTTTTTTCCTGAGAGCATAGGCCAAATGGGTAGTCTTGCCCCAAACTTATGCCACTGGTTGGATTGTTGGATTGCTCAAACAAACAGAGTAATGTCTCTTCATTCTGTGAACAGTCATCCTATGAATGGCTTACTCGTAGTTGTCTCTCCAAATTAAGCTGAGATATAGGAGAATTATTTTAACGTTGCAAAAATACACACTTCATCATTAAGTGCAGCATGCACATTGACAGGTCAAGTCATGCACCTGATTCTAAACATTACAGTTGCGGATTTTGAACGTTATATAAGCTATTATATGATTCAGAATAGATCCAGTTCAAAGACAACGTTTTAGGCAAGCAGAGTTGGTTTAACTTGAAGGCTAACACGGAGCGAAAAAGGAGGAGAGAGAGAGTTTGTTTGCTAGGAGTTTGATGGCATTTCAGCCGCAAATTTCGATTGGACCTCAGCAGCACCATAGAAAAGGAGAAGAAAGTCATTATTGTCAGTCCAGTCATGTTTTGTTTCCTTCTCACATCCATTTCAATAAATGTCCCTGTCCCATCCAGCCGAAAGAACCTTAGCAACAGCAGGAGAGCTGGCTATGGACTGACGCATACAAATGACCGTTGTGCTTCTTTTCGGATGAGATCAGGGACAGTTTGTGAATTCCTCAGTGTTCTGACATCAAGGCTAATATTTGTCCCCGACGCAAGTGTCTGAGGACAGTCTTGTTTTTCCAAGTTCTCCGCGGTTCTGGACTCTGATGGTAATTTCTCCCAGACAGCTGAGCCTGTGGACCATCTGTTGTGTTCCACCTCTCCTTTAATCAGATAATTTGGCCTGTGTGGCATGTCCTTACTTTTTAATATGCAGCCTGTGTGCACAAACACAGAGCTCGCTGTATCCCGCATCCCGATTTTGCTCACCACTCCGCCTTGCATGAGGGTTTATTCTTAGTAGAGAGATGCAACCCAAGACGCCACTCATTAATTTTAGAGCACGTCCCTTTGCCCATTACATGAGGTTTAGTAAGTGGATAAGTAGATAATGAACCAGCCTTTAATGCCTTGTCTTTTCTTAGACCTCTCTGCCTTCAGGAAATGTGAATGTGCTTTTAGCATTTTTAGAAAACAGTTTGGGGACCTGCTTTTCATTATATGGACTATAATTGGGATACACAAGTTCTTCACTATTGATTTGAGCAACGCTTATTAAGTTATAGGAAAAAGTATACCATTGTACTGAACTGAAAAGGAAGTAATTTTTTTTTTCTCGAAAAAAAAAGTACTATGAAATGTACAGAACAACTAAAATTTGTGATATGCACTAGCGCTCTGATTGTATATATTCCCAGTGGTTCAAATTCAAACAAATTCAAATGCATTGGCAGATCATATTCCAAACTTAAAATAAATTGGGTAAAACAAGTTTACATTTTGTGCTTTGTTTAAACTGTTTATCAGTTCTTGTGGATTAGTTTGTTAAAAGAACCATTCACCCTGAAAATATGACTGCACTTACTAATCTCCATATCATTCCAAACCCACTTTATTTTTTTCCATGAAACATAATCAGGGAAATTCTGAGGAATGAGTGCTATTTTTGGTGCAATTGCAATGAATGGGCGCAGAGGCTTTTGTGGTTTAAAAAGGATACACGGGCATCAAATAGTCAATATGACTTGTGCATTATATTCAAAGTCTTATTAAGACAAACAGTACTTTTCTGTGAGAAACCGACTGAAATTGTTGTAGTGTACAATTAATGAATCATTTAAATCAGAATTCTATAAAGGGACAGTTCACCCAAAAATGTAAATTCTGTCGTTAATTACTCACCTTCATGTCGTTCCAAACCCATAAGACCTTCAGAACACATATTAAGATATTTTTGATATCAGAGAGCCATCTGTCCCTCCATAGACATCAATACAACTGAAATAATCCCAGATCCAGAAATGTGGTAAAAACACTGGTAAAAAAGTCCATGTTTCATCAGTGGATCAACATCAGTTTTGCGACTATACTATATTTTGTGCAAAGATATACTCATTCTTCTCCCGTGACTTACGTCTTCCGCCATTATTGAGAACATTACTGCGTACACATACGTGTAAACAGGTGCAGATCATGCACATGCTTTCACCCGGATGTAAACAAGGCTGATTACGTCAAATACATTAATACTTGCATATACGGTGGTTTGAGATACTCTCTAATATGACGTAAGACGTAAGTCACGGGGGAAGAGTCAATTATGTTACTTTTGTTTTATCGCAAGAGTTTTCAGTCCGAGTTGATGTCCATCTGTAATCGCTTTCGCCAACATATTATTATCCTTTGAAGATGTTGGCCGAATTAGTTTGCGCTAGCGCCGTTTACAATTTCTCACACGCACCTTTGCTTTGTTCCATTTCCTTTCTGTGTGTTTTTAATGATGTGCGCAGGTTCCGAGCCATAAAACTCAAGATAATTCAAAACAAAGAGGATAAGATGCTTTCCAGGGGGACATACCACTGACATGGACTTGCGCAGAGAGCACTGAAAATAGACCGCTTCGCTACGGTCGACTGGGCACAGCCAGTACAAGATGCAGTTCACCACAAAGCCAACAGGGACAAATCGACACCAGTGCTGAGGTGCAATGTTCTGAAAAGGCCAATCCTCTTGTTTATTTCCTAGGCCGTGTTTTGCACAGACAGATATGTAAATGTTTACACGTGTAGAAGACCGTAGGGGTGGGGGTGACGAGTGAGTCGAGCCCCTTTACTCTGACCCCGGGTGGGTCACCTCCCATTTGGATGGTACTGCATGAACTCCGGGCCCTTTCTGCTGGTTTCAAGCACAGATGTTCCTGGGACATCGCCTAAAAGTGATAGATCAGGTCCATTTGTCATTTTCTTAATCATTATGTTACGCCCCTAGATTTCGTCCCAGAGGAAGCATCACCATGGAACACACACAAACAGAGGCTGCGACCCAAACTCGAATGTGGTGACAAGCGAGCCGGCCTCTTTGTGGAGCTCCAGACTAGAGGTGCTACATATTCCCCATGCCCGAACGCTCTCTGGATTACCGATGGGGCAAATAATAAGTTTTGGCGCCGTAACAACAGGATATTTGAATAGCGATGTCGTGCATCAGTCTTTTTCAAACAACTCTGCGCTCCCAGCGTTAATGTTTACGGATTGTTCGCTGGTGTTTTCCTCCCGGCTACAGACTTTTCAATGAAAACTCTGCTTCTGGCCCTGTGCTAGTGTGTATGATTAAACATCTGTCCCTTTGAAACGCAAGTCTGCGAGACGAATTATTCAATACTGGAGGTCGGGGAAGGAGGGGAGCGGAATCTAGCACGGCTGGATGTAAACACTCAGCTCAAATGCCCGGCCGTCCTTCTCAGGCGATAATTATTCCAGTGATAGATTGATCGAGTGATGTGTTGTTTGTTAAGAGCACAGGTCGGAACTGCGTGACGTGAGTTGGATTGGGAATGACAGGTTGTTGGAGCGCTGCGCTGTCCTGTTCGCAACATGTGTTTTTTAATATCTGCAATCTCCAGATGACTAACTGCTTTTGGGGTGGTCAGGGTTCGCATCGCACGGCAGCACAATTCAGATCATGTGCAAGTGAAATCGGTTACATCCAAACAGACATGGAGAGAGAAATATGATAGACATTGTTCAACTGATATGCTACAGATGCCCTGTATTTGAATTCGGTGAAAGTGCAAACACGCTTGTGTACGACAGTGTGTGAATGAGGGTTTGATTTGTTCACGATAGCACTATTTTGGCTGTCAATTAACAATTATCGGTAAGACCCGCCCCCTTGGTTACGTTTGCTTCCTCAGACAAACAAACAGAGTTTCTCACTGTTTTACAATGATAGCTGCAGTGTGTTTTTGCACACTTTCTGGTACAGAAGGCCATCAAATGGGAATTAAATATATTCAATTGATTTATTTATAAAATATTTAAAAATAAATAAAATACGGTGGATAACTTGACACAAGGGTTTACAGAACACCATGCAAATGGTAGATGTCTCATATTATGGTCGGCCATCATGATCACGGATGACAGCAACATGTATTGCAGAATACGATTAAATTAATGTACATTTTAGTTTTTGACCTACTCTGTAGAAGATGCGAGAACAGTCAATTTAGGAAATTACCTATCCTCTCATGATACATCGAAATCAGTGTCAAAAGTACCCCAGACACATCGTTTTTTTTTTTTTTTAAGCATAAGCTGCATAAAAACGATGCAAGCCTCAGGTTTTCCATTGTTTCTCTATTATGCTGAAAGCTACAGAAGTCCGAGGTTCGCTCTCCATGCAACTGATACTCGACTGCCATTGGCTCATCTGCGTTTGAGGGGAGGGACTTATCAATACGTCAATTGCCCTACAGATGCAGTTGCTGTAAACACTTGTTTAAATTCTGTTAAATTATGTATATAGTGCCAATTAGGTAGCATTGTTATATAAATGAGATTTTTCTTTGCTTACGTTTTGAGGTACTCTCCAAAATGGTGGAAGACGGTAACTATTTTACAGAAGTCCCGATGTTTCTGTGTGTAGATCGTGGTAATATCCTCATCTATGGAGGGTCAGAGGGCTCTCAGATTCCATCAAAAATATCTTTGATATGAACAAATGTCTTATGGATTTTGAACGACATAAGAGGGTAAATGACAAAATTTTCATTTTTGGCTAAAACTAAGCCTTAAAATCTGATTTTGTTTTGTTTGCAAAAACATTTTTTGGCCATCTCAATTACACTTAGAGATGCTTACGGTGAAAAGTATGTAAATTAGGCTAATTTTCCATGTAAATTAAATTTTGCTTTAATAGCAAAAGCCACTATTTGACTGCAAAAAGTTACAATTGCACTGCAGATGCACTCTATTTAAAGTTGTTGTAAACATTGGTTCAAATTAGATTAAATTCTGTAAATGTATTATTATTATTATTATCATTAGATCTTGCTTTGCCAATCGTGATTAATTATGATGCACAATTAGATTTGGTTAAAAAAGTGGCAAAAATATATTATATCAGGATAAAAATTTCTATAAATGTGATTTTGTTTTGTTGGCAAAGGGTGAAATTTGGTGAAAACTGCTACAATATGTATCTATTCTACAATCTGTAAATTAAGCAAATATTGTAATCACAGTAAATCTGGTTTAGCTTTGTTTGTAGAAACACTATATATGGCTACCAAAATTACACTAGGAAAAAAAATGAAGCTAATATTTTATGTGCACACAAAAAAAAGCATGCAAAAAAACAAGAACAACTAAACTTTATGTGGGAACAATTTATTCTTACTGATTTCTTTAAATATCATTTTTGTAATTATATTCTTTTGCATAGTGCCCCTCATTGTTATCGGGTTCGAACATGCTGCACTGATATTGCATGCAAACACGACTAGTTATGTGGGCAGCAAGTTCCCCCCCACCAAGCAATTTGGCTAATAGAGGTCGATTAGTGGTGGGTCCCTACAAAGTCGTAGAGTGTGGAACAGGAAGTGTTAACATCTGGGCAGCTGGCGTATGGCGTGGCAGTGAACTGCTGCACTGAACTCTCTCTCTCTCTTCCTCTCATGTTGAGTGAAAACAAACACAGCTCTCATGTTTTTGCCTGCTGTATCGGGGTCGAAGAGGTTTGTCTGGCTGCTCGGTGAGCGACCTGCATCACACTTTCCTCTCTGATGTCCCACTCTGGTTATTGGGGGCCAGGAATGCACCGAGTTTGTTTGATTTGCATCACATTGTGTTCCCCAACATGAAACGGAACTCATTAGGAGACTAATGTGCCGGAGAACTGTCATGCAATTCAACTTGACTGGAAATTCGTCTAGGCTGAGCTAGACATGGTCCAAGTAGATTCTCATAAAAAGATTGTGTTTATTATCATGATGATGATGAACAGATTTGTCTGAGCTAGATCAACCAGGACTGCTGTTTCTGTTGGTATTATATGACTGATTAGTATCATAGAGTATTTGTGTCACTTTGTTGTGTAAAAAACATTTGTTTTTATTATTTTGCTTGATTTAGTTTGTTTGGTGGCCTCCAAAAAGGCACTTAAGTATCACTTGAAAGTTTAAGAATGCCATTGCATGAAATTTCACAGAAAGTAGCAATGGCAAGCAAATGATGCTAGGCCCAAAACGTGGCAAGAGATATCTCCCACACCATTACACAACCATTAGCACCACCTGAATTTATACCATACTATCTAAATGCTGAAATCAAGATTAACCAGACCAAACAAATGGTTGTGTGTAAAAATCTGTGTAGATCAGCAATTTCTGAAATGTCAAACCAGCCTGTCTGGCACCAACAACCATTGCCATGTTTAAAGTCACTTAAATGAACTTTCTATTGCGATGGTTGTTGAACTGCAGCAGATCTTTGATCATTCATCTCCAAATGAGCCTCTGTTATGTGATCAATTAGATATTAGCATTAGCTTGCAGATGTTTATTATGTATATGTGTGTGTGTATATATATATATATATATATATATATATATATAACGTGCTTATCTGCTGACATTTGCTCTTTTAATTAATTTTTTGTCTTGTGGACTTTAGCCAAATACTTTTTGGAGGCACTTGACATCTGAAATGCTCCAGTTGACCTCAACACAGTTAGGCTAGATTTCTGTGTTGTTTTGTAAAAGTAGATTATGACTAGAGCTACCCTGGAATTGCTGTTGGTTAAGTTCAGCTTCGGTTTAGTGAAAGTATTTGACATTATGAAGCAAATGGGAAAAGATTCCATTACAAGCATTTAAATGACTCTAATAATTCAGTTTATTGTGGTCAACCGCAGTGTTTCTTTTAGAGACATTTTGGGAATTTTTATATCTCTACATTCCCTAACATAAAACCATCTTGGTGTCCGTTGTATTTGACTTGGGTACTTTATAGTGGGGTGCTGGAATCACTTAAAAAGTGCAGTTTTCTTTGCAGTTTTAGCATATTTTAATACAGTTTTCTATTTATTAAGGTTATTTTTATGCAAAGATTTGTCAAGGGTTTTAAAAAAAAAAATTGTATTCATTTATTTTTTACATTTTGTTCTTATGTATGATGTAAATGTGTAGTAACCTACCCTTAAAGTCTGTTATCATGGCACACAATCAGAGTAACTGCCAACAGACGTTAGATTTAGTCTAAGATGTAGCCTTTCAAAAAGTATTTAGCTCAATTCCTGGAAATCCTTGCCAGTTTGATGATTAGCGTTGCAAGGGTGGGACAGCTTTTTGTCTGACCTTTTTAAGCACATAACAAAAAGCATGACACTGATTGGATGCCATTACCGTGATGATATTGTCAGTGTTAAGCGTTTAGTGTGTTTTTTTTTCCCTGTTTGCTGTGCACAGAAACTCAGTACACTTATTTTATTAGTAAGATATGAAGTTACTACGTTATTGCCGTTTCGCAGCTGCTTATCTGATACAAGGACATTTTTTAAATAATAACTATATATTTTCACATATGCATATGAAGAGCTGTGAGAAAATATAGCTACCAAGGTTTATAAACAGATACTTATATCTGGTTACAACACATTGATGCTAATGTAAATGGAAGATTTATAGGTCACAATGGGTTTGTCTTGCTGTCACAGACACACTGATCTGAAACGTGTGATTCAGAAGAGAATGAAATTAATTAGTGGTGTTATTGGGCCAAAATTTACAGCATTGGTCAAGATTTAATTTCAGACAACACATGATCACATGGGGGGGGGGGGGGGTCAGACAAGAAGACATTTTGAGGTTTATCTGATGCTTGTTTTGTATAACTGTGTTGACACTGATGAGATGTTTTATAGATCTGTGATTTTCATCACAAATGAGTGTCATTTTATGCAATGTACCCTAAAGATTGCCTCAGATTTTTGTCCCGTCATTGCAGTTTGTAATTTCTGTGACAGCCAGTAGAGGGCAGTGTGACTCGAAACGTTTAGAAAATCTCGTTTTGAGTCCCTAAAAGTATCTGCACGGGACTGCAAGAGTCTATTTACAGCTATTTTTTAGCTCTTTGTCACTTTTGTTAAAGACTTTTGGAGTTTGTTCATTCATGCCTCATACTAGCTGTTCTGCAGTCCCCTTAGGATACTAAAGGACAGGCTAAAGAAATAAAGTGTCTCTCAGGGATTCATTTTTTTTTTTAATTATTTTTATTTCATTGTTCTTTTTTGGCTTGCCTTGCTATACCTTGCCTTTTTGAGCACTGCTTGCCCATGTACACTTTTGAAGCTGACCCTCCACACATTTGCCCGTTCTGTGTTTACTTACCAGAATCAGAAAATAAACACTGCACTGGCTCCACTGTAATCAGCCGGTTATGTACACAAGTAATTTAGTTATTTCATGGAGTGTTTAAGGGGATTTTGCATTCCAGACAGCTGAGTAATACGTCCAGAGTCCGAACACCTTAGATTTTGGAATATGACGATTAAACATTTGATAAGTAAATCTAGCCATTATATTTTCATTGTGGTCATTATATTTGATTTGATATTTATTTTTATTATAGATTTCATTATTTTTATTGTTTATTGTATATTGTATTTTATCGTCTTTGTAGAATTATAGAATAGAATTATACTGTTTTGTTGTATTATAATATTTATATTTAATTTTGTTTTAAAATTATGAGATCTTAATGAGATCTGTGATGGATTATAGATCATTATAGTTGTATTTAATATTTTATTATGGATATCTACAATTTTATTTAATTTCACATTAGAATATTTTATTTTAGAATTAAGAAATCTCATGAATTATATTTTAGAATTATGAAATCTATTTTATAATAGAATTATACATTTCATTATTTTATTGTCGTATTTTATATTAATTGTATTTTATATATTTTAGAATACCTTTTATTGAATTTTATATTATGAAGTTATCGCTTTTTGTTTCATTTAAATGTATGTTTTAACATATTTTCGAAGTAAAGCCTACCATTAGATTTTCATCATGGTCACCATATTTAATTTTCATTTATTTTTATTATGGAATTATTAGATATTATTAGATTATTATAAATATCATTAGTTGCATATTTAGTTTTATTGTGAAATTATAGATTTTTTATTTTATTTTATATGACCACATTTTATATTTCATTTATTTTATTTTATAATTAAGATTTTATTGGGATGTTTTATTACAGAATTATAGATTTCATTAGTTTATTGCTGTATTTCATATGATAAAACAATTTCATCTATCTATTTAAAACTATTTGGTTTTATCTTAGTTCTTTGTTGTTTTATTGTGGAATAAAAATCTCCATTACTTTATTGTATTTTAAACGTTGGAATTTCATAAAATTTTACAATTGATCCCTTGACTGTGTATTTTCATAAAGAATCACAGAATTAGATTTTTCATTTTATGTTTTCATTTTAAAATTTATTTTACATTTAATGCTGTTACAGAATGATAGAATGTCTTGTTACAAATGTTGAGTTATTCTGTGGTTCCAGCCTTTAAACATGGGAAATGAATAATTTCCTATAATTCAGGGACCACATTTAGAAGACGAGTGAGTGTGCGTAACTTGAGTAAGAATATGTGGTCAGCTCCCTGGTGACTTAGAGTGCTGAATAGGGCCACGTGTCTCTACGAAGAGGAAGACACCCCCTCCCGTCCTTAGTCACTCGCTCCTCTTCCTGTCAAAAGAAAGGGGGGATGAGAGAAACGGCGCTTAAAGCATGCATACTACACTACTGCTTTCTTCTACCTCTTCTGACCTTTGGCCCAAATATGAGGTGTGATAACCAAAGACAGGTCCGGTTCTGACTGAGGTTCATGCGAAGGTACCCTGTTGTCACGGCAAGTAAAGAGTAAGCGAACAGCTCGAAAGACCCCTTCTCAAAATTGCTGACCGTGTATTTTAAGGCTAACAGGAAAACAGGCTAACAGGATATCCATTATTATCTGCCCATACGCAACCCAAACAGAAAGCTGTCAGAGTAAGACCATTGTCTTCGAAGCACCAAAGGAAGGTTTTACATGGGTGCCCACTCCAGAAGATTGTTTGTAGAAACGCCCACTTATTCAACCTCATCCTGTTCATCATGGAGAAAGCAGCCACGCTTGTTTTAATAGGTTTATGATTCACTAGCTGGAAGAACAAATTCCCTGCCAATTGACCTTCAAAAAACTCCATCCTTGTAGTGATTGAATACCAAGATCACCATAACAGAATGAATCACTTCCCACTCTTCAATTTGGGAGTTCTTCAGTGGGCATTAGGCAATTGCAAACTCTTTGCAAGTTGTTGAGACGTATGCTAAATGTTAACTCGACCGGGGATGCCTTGGTACGTAAGCCCTGCTAGAGTCTGCTGGCAATTATGAGATGTTCTTTAGAGATTGTAGCGTAGCTGCTGCCTCGCAGCTCAAGGAACTGATGACAGATTCATTTGACTTCAACTCGGCAACTCCGAGGCCCAGACGGCTGGAAATGGCTAGCGTGGGAGAGAGTGGCAGTGTGCGCGGATTTCCTGCCATGCTCTTGCCTCCTGGAGAACGTTCTCCCAGGAGGGGAATGAAAGGAGAACTGGGCTGAGTGCTTCCTCTGTGCGAGGCTGCAGCTGCTTGACTGAGGGCTTTTTTTCTTCGACAAGTGCTTTGTCAGCATGCCACTGCAGCCCGAGACAATGGAAGCCTGACTTGGGCCAGGGAGCGAATAACACTTGAGCGTTCTTTAAATGTAAAACCCTAAACTAAAGAGCTTGTACAGTCACACAATATAACAAATGAGTGCCCGAAAAGTTAGTTCAACTCGACCTTTTGCTGAAGGATGGAATATTAAATGAAAGTATCTGACATTGTATGTGGTCTTTGATTGCCGTTGCCTCTTTTGTATTATGGTTTGATGGCATTGCTTATGCCTCAATAAAAGGATGAGGGCTCAAAGTTCCCTTGAGAAATGAGCCAGTGGAGGTTTTGAGCTTCTAGGATTTCCTGTAGTGCTAACCGCGACATTGATTTACAAATCACAAACAACCAGAAATCACGAAATAAATCGGCATCATCTGGGACACATGCATGTCTTTTAACCAGACTTATTGGAAACCCTGACCTAAAATGATACCCTTCGTTAAATGCTGGGTTGCAGTTTGCATTGAAATGTTGCATGTCAGCTCTTTAGTTCTTTTTTGTTGGCTAAAATGTTCTCGCAATTCAGTCATGTTCAGGTCAAGTACCAGTAATTGAAAAAAATAATAATACATTTATTTTTGAAAAAAAAACCTATGTGCTTATTTGGTGCTCATAAATATTTTTTACTTTTTTTCTGGATTTCTGGGTGAAATTATGAAGAGTTTATTTGCAACTGTACTAAAATGTCCTTACATTTACCAGACAATCTAATCAGGCAAAAGAATGCATTTGTTTTCAAAATGTTTGCTTGAATATGCCTCATTTAGTTTTGCAAAGGTCCAGATAAAGGTTATGTTTCTGAACCCTGTATGGACCTTTCTCATACGTAGATCCAGTATGGGTGACATAATTGGAATAACAACAGCCCATTTTTGGATGACTATGTCATCAACACTTCGAGAACACCAGCACAAGCAGAATATTCTCCACCTGAGCTAAGAGTGCTGATTTGAACAATTTCAAACCCAACAACCTCTAACAGGAAATGCATTTATTCCACGGCTATAAAACCGGTTCCCATGTGTCACATGATAGAATTAATGAGTAGAGAAAAGCATTACAGCTCCCCAGCACCATCAGTGTGGATGCACTGAGGGATGCTTGAGGAATGCAATGGTTTTAAACACTGAACAGTTGAGCGACAACATGTGTTTGTGTGTGATGAGATGAAATTTAAACTGCAGTCCCCAGATGAAAGAAAAAAATGTTTATTGCAAATGTGAAAATGCTACCTTTAAAAAACCAGGGAAAATTGGATTAGTTTGTTCGTTGAAAGAGGCAAACAAACCAAACTAGACTTGGAGCGGCAGAACGGAACATTTGAATAATCACATACGGTATGGGGCAGTGTTTACCTGTTTGTGTTTGCAGATAATCTCGAAGTTGTTTGGATCAGTAGTTCTCAAACTGTTTGCACCATGTGTGATACATTCAGATATTTAGAGTGCCGATTAGACACTACAGCGGTTTGGGGCTTTCACTATGCATCCTTAGATGCACATACTTCTATTAAGCATATCTGGCATGTGAATAAAGTGTATATTGTAGAATATCTTAAGTATTTAAAATTAAATCATGGCGGGTCGGTTGGTGGTGGTATAGTTTAGGAATGATTATATCAATGTAAGAAGGAAAAAAAATGTAAGAAGTTTGAATCCCATTTGCAATGTGAATCAATATGCCAATGCAGGCACTCCAAACATCACAATCCAACTGCTAATATAGAATGAGAAAATGGCTTCGGGTCATTTTCCCCCCATATACTTGCATTTCTTTTAAAAACATATAAATCTTGTTATACTTAAAAATATATTTCCTTCAAAGATTCACTTTCAAAGATCAAATTGGGGTTGGTTATGTTGTTCCATGATGGTGAGTAAATCATTTTTAATTGAACTATGCCTGTAAGGAAAATCCCTTTGTTCATTAATTTGCTCTCAAATGTATATCAATTATGCCATACATGCAATTTAGACTCTGTAACTCGAAACAGGCCATAAAATGAAATGAAACCAGAGAGAATTTAAAGAAATGGGTGGATGCCATGTATGCATAGCAATACGATTCACAAATAAAATTAATAAAACGGCCCCTTAAGGTAATTACAAAGATTATTTTATATAGCTTCATTATTTCACAGGCACCAGGGAGATGGCGTAATTGCATTTGTAATATGCACTGCATTGCTGGAATGAAGAGTAATGGTTATTTTCGGAAATGGAATTCTAGTGTCACTTTCCAGTTTGGATGGGATGGCAAAAAGGTGCAATGTGCTGGCAGACCTCAGCGGCATTTAAATAAGAGCACCAAATAATCAGACCGTTAAAAGAAATGGGATTCTGGCAAATGCGTTCTGCATTCATTCCCTCTACCTGTCACATACAATAGAGTTTAATGGAATTCTGTGAGGTTGGGGAATTCGCTAAGGTTCTATATATTAAAATTCTTAATTGGGTATAAAGTAAAACTTTACTGCATACAGTACCTAACAATGCTATTCTCAGGCTGTTAGCGTATTACAGCATGTGCTGTGGGACTTCTGGAGGGGGCTAAAATCTAGGAACTGGAGAATGGTGCTGTTTTCAATTAGCATGCCAGTCTGAATGGCATGTCCGGCTGACAGGGCTTTACAAGCGGCTAAACACAGGGGCCTATGGGAGTCGTGCGTGCCGGCCTTTATCGGCACCCCTGCAACCTGTTCTGAAAAAGAGACAGTAGCTCTGATTTGCGATTAGCCCCTTCAGTGTTCAATTTTACACTGTGTATGTGTATTCATATATATTTGTATTAGCATAAAAATGGTTCAAATATAATTTTTTTTAAAAATATTTTTTATGAATGTGTCCTTAATATATTCTAAAAATGTATTACACATTCATATTATACATTGGGGGCAGTCGTGGCCTAATGGATAGGGAGTTGGACTTGGAAGGTCCAAGGTTTGAGTCCCAGGTCCGGCAGGGATTGTGGGAGGGGTTAGTGAATGACCAGCATTCTCTCCACGACTGAGGTGAGACCCTTGAGCAAGGCACCGTTCCCCCAACTGGCTGCCCACTGCTCCAGGTGTGTTTTCACGGTGTGTGTGTGTGTGTTCACTTCTCACTGCTGTGTGTGTGTGCACTTAGATGGGTTAAATGCAGAGCACAAATTCCTAGTATACCTGTCACGTCCTTTCCTTTCCTTTTCTATTTATATTATCATTTACGTATTTATGTATTAAGTGTTCAATATATATATATACATATACATTTTATGTATTCAAGAAAGCCAGATGTGAAACCTTCTCAGGGAAAAGCAACTTGGCTTCTTCAGAGTAGTTTAGAGTGTGCTCATGGTAATTGACAAGTCTATGTCAGTCTAATATCTGTCTGGTCTTTTGTAGCTCTTCTACGAAGCCAGACGTCTCGCTCCAGCAGAGGTGAATTCCAGGAAAAAAATAAGGCTGGTCATACAGTTCATTACCAATTAGACCACTTTATTATGCCCCTTTAAAACCCAGATTATTTATTCTATAGATTGAGTTCCATTGAACAATGTGCAAATAAACTGAATTGAAAACAGCCAGACAAGGTCACTGTCCAGCTGTGATAAATTTATATAAAAATTTGAGCATGAAGATAAATGGCTCTTTAACTATGTCAGTTGCCGTGATTCCCAATGTTTTTACAACTTTATGAATTATAGTTTTTGTAATGTCATTTAGTTCTTTATTGTCAAAGCCTGTTTATTTATTTTAATTTGGAAGAGATTGTTGTTTTGCGTTGTAGATATCATGTTTTATATTGATATTCTTTCGGCTTTTCTGAGATATGGCAAGGCATCAGATGCAATATGGCTAGGTTTTACTGCAAATTCAACAATAAAAACATGCTAAATTGCTTGTGTTTTTTCATGCCCAAGCCCTTCTTGAAGGGAATTTACTTACCAGCACATTAGCCTGGTTAATAACTTTAACCATCTTCCCCAGAGCCAAACACGCTTTGGAGTCTGATGCCTTTTCATAAAGTGAAATACTTTGATTTGCCAGGCTTTAAAGGGGCTCTGAGGAAAGAGGAGGCCCTCCATGGTTGTTTGTGAGAGGCAGAATGAGCTTTTTATTCCAGTTTTTTGGCAGCACAGCCAGCAGTAGAGGCCCTCAAAAGAGTCCGTATAGAAGCCGAAGTGCTCAGTGAGCTCTTCACATTTTCCCAGGCAAAAAATCCTGTGCTACTTTTGTTCTGTTCGTTTGCGCAACCCGGGTAGGACGAACAAACTCTCTGGATACAGTGTTCATCGCTGATGACAGAACACACATGATTGACCATAATGATCCAGATTATTTGAAGCAACTCAAACGTGGCCAAATCACTTGGAAATGGCTTGATCAAACAGTGCTTCTTTCATCTCCATGTTATAGGTCATTAACCCTGGCAACAAACTAGTTAGTTGTTTTCATCAGTGAGAAGTCCAACAGAGGACTGAAAAACGGTTTATTTTTGATGCTAATGTGTCTTATGTCCCTCCTGATTATTGAACTAGTGTAGCCAGTGATTGTTTAGAGAATATGTGTTGGTAATCCGTTGTCAAGTGCATATAGCAACAACAACATGGTCCATCGGTTCTATTGAATCTCTTCTTGTTAGGCTAATGCTTGAGTTTATTAATCCAGAAATCTATGAATTTATGAATAATTTGAATGGTGAAATGCTAGGGTTAAAGGGATTCTTAACTCAAAAATTAATATTGCGCCATGAGTTACTCAGGTGTATAACTTTCTTTTTTCAGATGAATTCAATTGGAGTTATATTAAAAATGCCCAGGCTCTTCCAAGCTTTATAAAGGTGGTAAATAGTGGTCAAGACTTTGATGCAAAATAAATGGCATAAATCCATCATAAAAAGTGCTCCACATGGCTCCAGGGGGTTAAAGGCCGTATGAAGTGAATTGATGCGTTTATGGAAAAAATCACGAATCATGAATTATATGTACAAAATGAGAATTTGTAAAGAAAAATGTATGGGATTTCAATATGTAAACCATAAGGATATCAAATATGAAAATCAAGTTTAAAAAGGACCTCACCAATAATTTTGACTGCATAAACCCTTCCCCTTTCTTACAACTAACTGCAAATTTAAATTCAGACC
>JAUMHR010000030.1:2445349-2460998 GCA_032361145.1 Enteromius fasciolatus
GTTCTGTATACCTGTTCAGGCAAAGTGAGTACAATTACAGAAATTCTGCTCACAACTAGGCCCAACGTTGCAATATTACAACATTTCCATAAAAACTTACTAAAAAGTAAAAAATGTGAAAAATCTTTCATTCCTACATCAGAGGCCTCCTAAAACTATATCTGAGAGGTCAAAAAAATTTTTGCTCATGTTTTTCTAAATTTGGGTCTTGTTAACATTGGCCTCGAAAGGTATTTGGACATTTAATTCATGCATTAAAAATGTTTGTGTGTTGTTTCATCAATATATATATTTTATTTCATGATGTATCATTGTATGTATGATTTTTTCAAAGAATTATGCAATGATGCATTAACTTGATCAAAAGTGGCAGTAAAGATTTTTACATTAATACATAACATTTTTATTTTTGTTCTGTAAAACTTTATTAATTTATTTCAAAAACGTTTCATGGTTCCACAAAATAATAATATATTTATATATGATATTAGTTATATGTAAATACATACTTGTAAATAGTTTTTAAATATATGCTGTTTATGTGTGTATTGACAAATATGTAAACAAAATAAACAAAAACTTTTAATTTGGATGTAATTAATCACCGTTAATCATTTGACAGCATTAATGCTGGGCATCCAAAATAAACATTTTTGTGTACATAATACATGTGTGTGTACTGTTTGTATTTATTATAGACAGACATGCATTATGTTTGTATATTTAATATATTTATAAATATAATATTCATATAATATAAATTATTTTAAGGTTAATACAATGCTAATGCAAATATTTTCTAAAAATAATTACTGTATGTTTGTGTCTTTATACAGGTGCATCTTAATAAATTAGATTGTTGCAGAAAAGTTCATTTATTTCAGTAATTCAACTCAAATTGCGAAACTTAATTAAAAAAAGTGCATTGAATTAAATAATTCAATGCACACAAATTGAAGTTGTCTAAGTCTTTGGTTCCTTTAATTGTGATGATTTAGGCTCACAAAAAAACAAAAAAAAACCCTGCACACTGCCAAATGTTGGTTAAATGACCATGGTGTGCTTGACTGACCAGCAAACTCACCAGACCTGAACTCCATAGTGTTGCAAGGCGATCCTCTGTGGCGCTGTCTAACCGGACTCAGCGGGAACCCTCTCCGGAGTTTTTTAGTTTACACAATTTAGTTCCCACCCGGACCTTATTTTTACAAACACTTCACGGAAATCCGCTCCAGGTGTTAGCGGTTATCTACCCTTTAAAAGGCGATCTCTTAGAAACATTCAGCGCAAAGTTTTGTTCCCAGCAACATCTCTGAGCGTTCTTTCCTTGTGATATTCGGACTGCCTTTCGTTGACCCTTTGGATTGTTTATTTCGACTCTGATTTCTGCTTGTGACCTCGACCATCGCCTGGACCCTCGCTATTGTTTCTTGCCTGATATCCTGACCCATCGCCTGTCTCTGGTACTGTTTTGATCTGTCTCCTTTGTACTGTTTGCCCCTGTTTTGACCATTGCCTGTTTTGACTACGCTCTGCTGATTAAACTGCTTGCAAATGGATCTACCGTCATCAGTCTCTATCACAGAAAACTTCGCCAGACTCAGATCCAGCGACAGTGTATCAGCTGGCCAAAGAAGTTAACCGTCAGGGATCCCTGCTAAACACGCATCATCAGCAGTTAGAAAAACTGACTCGCTTGACTGAGGAGATGGGGCAATCCTTGCAGACGCTGAACGCCTCCATGCAAGCTATGAGTGCCGCCATGACTGCTCTTGCCCAGGCCCCAGCCATCGCTCCAGTAACGGCAACCGCACCTGTTTCACACCACGCTGCCCGTGTATCACTCCTCGAGAAGTATGACAGTGCCCCGGGGAAGCGCAAAGGTTTTTTGATGCAGTGTAATCTGTACATTACACGCCAGTCCAGCAGCTTCACTGATGATGCAAGTAAGGTGTCTTTGATCTGTTCCCTGCTGGTCGGACGAGCACTGGATTGGGCCACAGCCCTTTGGGAAGGACAGCGGATGTCTCAAATCACATTCGATGAGTTTCTGCAACAGTTTCGCAATGTCTTTGATCACGCCAGTGGAGGGCGTGATGCCAGCGACGAAATCCTGGCTCTGAAACAAGGAACCAGCACGGCTGCGGACTTCACGATTCAATTTCGCACCCTAGCAGCTCAGACCGGTTGGCCCGCTGAATCCCTAAAAGCTTTATACCGGAAGGCCCTATCGTGTGAGCTGCAGTCGGAGCTGGCATGCCAGGACGAAGGGAGGACATTAGATCAATACATGGAACTGACGATCCAACTGGACAACCTTCTTCACACAAGGCAAGTGAAACCATCACAGCCGCCCCGGTCTTTTACATTCACCCCAAGCCAGAGCAGCCCGGAACCTATGCAAATAAGAAAAACCCACTTAACCGACGATGAGCACGATCGAAGAATCAGAGACAATCTCTGTCTGTACTGCGGCCAATCTGGACACATCCGGGCCAACTGTCCTATCCGGCCTCCACGATCCATGCCATCCCGGGTGAGTGTTGAAATTCAAGATCATTCTATGACTTTACCTGTAACCATAATAGTTAAGGGGCCTCCACAGCATTCATAGACTCTGGGGCAGAGGGAAAGTTTGTGGAAGAAGCGTTCGCTAAACGTATGCATTTCCCTTTGATTTCATGTGGACCATGTGTGGCTGTCGCAGCCCTAGACGGCCGCCCGCTGGGCACTGGAGAAGTTTCCTACACCACCCAGAATCTGCAACTTCTCATCGGGCCCATGAACTCAGAAACCATCCGTTTATTCACAATCTACTCACCTGATCACCTCATCATCCTGGGCCTACCATGGCTAGAACTTCACAATCCTGGGTCGAACGACAGATCAAGAAATGGTCTCATCATGGAAGGTGATGAGTGGAAGACGGCTTTTTCCACGACAACTGGGCACTACAAATATCTAGTGATGCCCTTCAGACTCTCCAATAGCCCGTCTGTGTTTCAGGCCCTGATCAATGATGTCTTCCGGGAGGAACTTAACCAAACAGTGATCGTATATATAGATGACATTCTGATCTACTCAGAAACCCTCACTGACCACATCCAGCACGTCCGAAATGTCTTGAGAAAGTTAATCCAGCAAAAACTCTACGCAAAATTGACCAAGTGTGAGTTCCATCAGACTAAAGTAGCCTTCCTCGGATACGTCATCAGCCAGGAAGGAGTCACCATGGACCAAAGCAAAGTGACGGCAGTCCTCCAATGGCCCCTACCTAAGACCATCAAAGAGATGCAACGTTTCCTGGGGTTCGCAAACTATCGCCGCTTCATTAGAAATTTCAGTCAGATAGCGGCTCCACTCACCTCTATGACCAAGAAGGGTCCCACTCACCTTCGTTGGGATGATCAAAGCAGACAGGCCTTCCATACTCTTAAGACTCGTTTTACTTCTGCACCTATTCTCAGGCACCCAGACCCTCAGAGAGAATTCACTGTTGTGGTTGACGCGTCTAACACAGGCATCGGGGCAGTTCTTTCCCAAAGACATGGTGAGCAGAACAAATTGTATCCTTGTGCATTCTATTCACGTAAACTCACCCCGGCTGAACAAAATTATGATGTAGGAGACAGAGAATTGCTGGCTATGAAAGCTGCCCTGGAAGAATGGCGCCATAGGCTCGAGGGTTCTACTCACCCGTTCCTTGTGCTCACCGACCACAGGAATCTAGAATACATTCGGAGTGCCAAAAGGCTCAACTCACGGCAGGCCAGATGGACCTTGTTCTTCACCAGATTCGACTTTAAAATAACTTACCGACCAGGCTCCAAAAACGGTAAAGTGGATGCTCTCTCCCGCCAATTCGACTCCCCAGCAAGTCAGAGTGCTCTCGAGTATATTATACCTCCACCTCGCATAGTGGCCCCCATCAGGTGGGATATAATGGCAGAAATCTCCGAGGCCCGAGTCCAGGATCCTACACCCACCGACTATCCACCTGACAAGGAATACGTGCCCGAACCTCTTCGAAAAAAACTCTTGCATCTCATACATGACTCTCCTAGCGCCGGACATCCAGGAATCATTGCCACTTCGGAATTAGTTTCTAATCAATTCTGGTGGTCAAGCCTCAAAACCGATGTGATGCAGTTTATCCGCCAGTGTAACACCTGCAATATCAGTAAATCCAGCCACCAGAAACCAGCAGGACTTCTACATCCTTTACCTATCCCACAAAGGCCCTGGTCCCACATTGCTATGGACTTTGTAACAGACTTACCTACATCACACGGTTTCACCACCATACTTACCATCATAGACCGGTTCTCCAAAGCTTGTCGTCTAGTCCCACTCCCCAAGCTCCCCACGGCCTGGGAGACCGCCAAAGTTATTGCAGAACAAGTGTTCAGATTCCCGGAGGACATAGTCACTGACCGAGAGCCCAAATTCACCTCTCGCCTGTGGAAAGCATTCTGCACTCATCTTAACATAAACGCCAGTCTAACTTCAGGTTACCACCCACAGTCCAACGGTCAGGCAGATAGGCTAAACCAAGAACTGACTCGGTTCCTCAGATCATACTGTCACTCCAGACATCAGGATTGGAGCGAATACCTGTTATGGGCCGAATACGCCCAGAACTCTTTACTTAAACCTGCTACAGGAATGACCCCATTTAAATGCATCCTCGGATTTCAACCGCCCATGTTCCCTTGGTCTGGCGAACCCACCAACTTACCCACTTTGGATGATTGGCTCCGAAGGAGTGAGGATACGTGGAACCAAGCACACATCCACCTGCAAAGAGCTGTGCGTAGAACCACAGAACAGGCTGATCGCCATCGTCGACCCAACCCCACTTATGAGCCTGGACACAGTGGGTTTGGCTCTCTACTAGAGACCTCCGCCTTCGATGTTCCTGCAAGTAACTCAATCCCAGGTACGTGGGTCCTTTTCAGATTATATGTCAAATTACTCCAGTATCATTCCGTTTAGCATTACCCAGTCAATACAAAATCTCACCCACTTTTCATGTCGCCCTGCTCAAGCCTGCTGACGCCCCAGAGAGACAAAGTGGCCTAGACGAGGTCGCCAACCCTGAGCCGCCCCCCCCTGATCATCGATAGAGAGGAGACGTACCAGGTCAAGGAAATCCTGGACTCCCGGTGTCGGGTGCCACGCTCCAATACCTCATAGACTGGGAGGGTTATTGACCGGAGAGAGGTCCTGGATCAATGCCCGGGACATCCTGGATCCATCACTGACTGAAACTTTCCACCGAGAACACCCTGGTAAACCAGCACCTCGACCACGTGGACGACCCCGGCGCCGCCCCTCTCGCTTCAGGAGCCGCTCACGGGGGGGGGGCTGTCTAACCGGACTCAGCAGGAACCCTCTCCGGAGTTATAGTTCCCACCCGGACCTTATTTTTACAAACACTTCACGGAAATCCGCTCCAGGTGTTAGCAGTTATCTACCCTTTAAAAGGCGATCTCTTAGAAACATTCAGCGCAAAGTTTTGTTCCCAGCAACATCTCTGAGCGTTCTTTCCTTGTGATATTCGGACTGCCTTTCGTTGACCCTTTGGATTGTTTATTTCGACTCTGATTTCTGCTTGTGACCTCGACCATCGCCTGGACCCTCGCTATTGTTTCTTGCCTGATATCCTGACCCATCGCCTGTCTCTGGTACTGTTTTGATCTGTCTCCTTTGTACTGTTTGCCCCTGTTTTGACCATTGCCTGTTTTGACTACGCTCTGCTCATTAAACTGCTTGCAAATGGATCTACCGTCATCCGAGTCTCTATCACACATAGATTCTCTTTTGTCAAGAGAAAAACGAGAAACAAGAGACCAAAAAATGCAGACGAGCCGAAAGCCACCATCAAAGAAACCTGGGCTTCCATACCACCTCAGCAGTGCCACAATCACCTCCATGCCATGCCAAACTGAGGCAGTAATTAAAGCAAAAGGAGCCCCTACTAAGTATTGAGTACATATAAAGTAAATGAACATACTTTCCAGAAGGCCAACAATATTTATTTATTTTTTTTTTTATTGGTCTTACTGAAGTATTCTAATTTGTTGAGATCTTGTGGGTTTTTGTTAAATATGAGCTTAAATAAAAAAAATAAAAAAAAACAAAGACTTGAATTTATTTAAAACGTTTCACAATTTGATTTGAATTACTGAAATAAATGAACTTTTCCAGAACATTCTAATTTATTGAGATGCACCTGTACATAATAAATATACACAGTGTAAACACATATTATATAAGCAAAAACATATTTTGGATTAGATTAATTGCAATTAATCATATAATATGTTACTATAATATTAATACAATTAAAAATATTTTTTAATGCTTTTTAAAAATAAATGCAATAAAATTTATTTTAGGTTGCAGCTATAGTGTTGCTTTTTTGAGTAATGAAATCACTGCTTTTTATTATAAAAGGCCTTTTGTGTTGTAGAGGTAATAAGCTCTTAATGTTGTTTCAAGTTAGAGAACATCAAACCTCTAAGATAAAGATGGCACGGAAAGTTTATTCTAGAGATACAAGTATGTTTTTGCAGTGACCAAATCTGTTGTTTAAAAAGGGTGACAACTACAGATGTCATCAGTTTCTTGGATGTGATAATATCTCATGTTTTTCTCTTTGAAGTGAGCCTGCAGCTCTGGATTGTCTTAAAAGGGAAGGTAACAACAAGAGGACTACATCATTATTTAATCAGCTCATTTCTATATTTGGAGGTGAACCTTTTTTCATTTAAAAAAATTATAATTGATGAGAAACAAAGCTCAGCTGTGAAGCACACCTGTGATCAGACGCAATCTCTTGTCATGGGAATGAAACTATAAAATTCACAAGGTTTCAATACATAATCTAGCCAACTAGATTTCTGCATACTCCTAAAGAAACTTTTTTTTAACTTTTTCAAGTTAAAGTGTTCTGGGAGTTTGCCAGGCTATTTCTGTGGTTTCTAGGGTGCTATGAGTAGTTGTTAGTGTGTTGCTAAGTGGTTCCTCTTGTAATCTGGGTGAATTCTAGAGTGTAAACCCTAAGTCTAACCCTAAGTGTGCACAAAATAGTGATTCTTGTCTTAACAAGTGCCACTAATTAGCAAAAAGCTTCCCTTCTGCTTGACGACCCTGTGTTTAATGAGAGAGGAAAAGAAACAATAAGCACATGCTACTCATTACAGGTTGTGTTAGAGGAGGAGTTCTGGTTTGCAAGTTCTGAGAAATTAGTTAATTTGTGAGAAATGCATTAACAGACTCGAAGGGTGGTGAGAGGAATCCTCTCCACTCTTTCTGTCTCACCCGCCACCTCACCACAGAAGTACGTGTCTGTTTCTTGACTTTTTTTCCAGATAGCATCAGCCTTGTGCTGGTTTAGTGGCTGTCCTGAACTTCACTTGTGGTTTACATGCTTCACAATCAGTCTAAACTGTGTTGTCTTCTGTAGCCCTGACCTGATTTGGTTGCTTTGTATTAATGGTGAGGACGAAACAGAAGCATGAGATTAACGTTGAGGGGTTTTTATGAAGTACATGGCATGTAATAACTGTTCCACAAGCAATGCCAGTCACACTGTCATGAGAAACAAAGCAATTAGATCTCACCAACTACATAATGTGTGAGACCATTATTCTTGTCATGTTTTTTTTATTTTTTTTATTTAATCTGTTAATTTAGTGTGGTTATCATTCTGTTTCATTTATTACTTATTAATAAATGCAACGGGGGCCCGCAGCGAACCCATGGCGACAAAGTTACTATATTACTATATATATAGAAATATTAACAATAAAATATACTTCAGGCCGAAGTGAAAAGTAACCAAAAGTAACCAAACAGTGAAAAAACACCATAAATGTGCTCTATTTATTTGTGTGTTGTAGTGATCTAGCGGTAGAATAAATGACTAGTCTTTCTGGATGTTTTTTTTTTGTGCTTTTACCAGAATGGAGCGCTCGATCGTCTGTGTGAAGACGCCAACTTATAACAGCGGAAACGAGTGCTCGTCATAACACATTCCAGCGATAGATCGTCTGCTATTTAACACAGACCTACCAATTTATCATCGAATGGGAATGTTCCTTTCTTTTAGGTACATTTAAGCACTATTTTTTGTTTTAATTGTGAGTGTAGGCCTAAATAAAAATAAATCCACGTGATCCCGCCTACTTGTAATTTAGAGAGAAAATCTTTCAAATTTTTCTAACTGTCTGTATTCAGATTTTAAATGGATTATATGGCACTCAAAAGTCAAGATCATCACAGACTATCTGTTTAATATAGAATTTGATCGATTTAAATAATAGTAGCTACAGGTTGTTTTTGTTTTGGTGAATGTCTATTTCTAAAGACAGTACTGGAGATATCTTTTAACTGAACCATATCTTGAGTTAAAAAAAAAAAAAAAGTTGCTAGGTTTGTCAATATGTACATTTTATGGAAAAAGCCATATATATATATATATATATATATATAGTGCTACAGTCACGCTCATGTGAGTCAAGGGAGCTGATGGCCGCGTGGGGTGATTGTTGCGCCCGCCACAAATAAATCATGGGAAACACTGGAGATTGTCTTTCAGAAAGAGCAGTATGAAACGTGTAGGACGAGGGGAGATTTTCCACTTGCTAATCGATCACGGGTGGTTTCATTATCTCGGGCTGACTAAAAACAGGTGTAGGAGGATAATAATAGCAGTACAATCAAAAATGTGTATACAATAAAATATATTCTATGTATGGGAAGCACTGTGTATGTATGTATATATATATATAATTGTGAAAATATTCTTTTTTTTCATTGGTAGAAGTGGGCTTCCATAGTTTTCTGATTTAATGTATTTTGAACTGGTATTTATTCCTGCAAATTTTGGTCAACCATTACTCTAATCTTTAGGGACCCATAAATCCTTCTAATATGCTGATTCACTGCACAAGAAACATTTTGGACTTTCTGATGTGTATATAAATACAACATTTTTTTCTGAACTTCAGCACACAAAAGGTTTTATTTACAAATTTGGTAAATCCTTCATTTTGGGATAAAGAATTTTACAGCAAAATCAAACCAGTCAGTCACTCTGCAACCCTGAGTCAAAGCTTCCTGTACCAGACGGCGAGCTTAAGAGCCAGTCGCTTGTTTTTTGATGTGGAAACACAGAACGTTTCAAATTGCCATGAATCAGATCATTGCAAGAAACATCTTTTACCACTGCATTCGTGCATTTCCAGGAGAGGGATTAAGGGAAAGTGATTTTCGACCTAATCAGATTCAGGCAGGATTTGAGGGGCTTTAGCAGCCCTCCGAAGAGTAATTCTCTCCGTGACGTGAGCAGACGTTATGGCCTGTTTTGCAAATTCGCATTCTGACAAATCATGTTTAAATCTCAGTGATACTAAATATTTTGTGGCTGACTGTGTGGGTCTTTGGCAAGGTGCTTAAGGCTGGTTTACAGTGAGCACGTGTGTTTGTTTATTTCTGGGAAGAGGGTCAGAGCGGGCAATCATGAGGATCTCAGATCTGCAGCGTCGCCCTGGCCTACTCTGTCGAGAAACATTATGCTTGGAGCTCGGCCCTGTTCGCAGAGGCAGAGGGAGTAACAAATCCTTCACGCGACAAAACTCCCAGAAGGCCCTATGATGAGTCATAACCGATAAAAAAACATGATATTTATTTGAAGGTGCACTCAGACTTCCTCGTCTCAGTTGATTTAGACCTCAAACTGACACCTACTGGTGTGGAAGCATGAAATTGTTTACAAACTTCGGCTGCGACCGTCGTGTGTTTGCACTCTGCCCGTCGTTTATACTTGGTTTGTGGCATGTGAGCTGCGTCGCAACTTTTTCCAACGTTCCAGTGGGAAAACTGTTTGGACATTTTATTTTTCCACTGGACTGTCTGGTTGCGCACATGCCAATCCATCACTCCAGACTGTGCTGTTGACTCAGGCACCGTTGTTATGTTGTGTCTGTGGTTTGTATATTGTATATGTTGTTATATTGTTTGATTTGCTTGTTCTGTTTAGATGTACTTAAATGTTTATGCTTTCTAAAGCGCCTTGAGCTCTGAAAGCGCTATATAAAGCAAACATGGTGTTGTTATAACAAGCAGGTCATGTGATCTCAACATCACTTTAAGGCACTATTGATTAAAACATTTGCGCGGAAAGCGATTGAGTGCACCTTTATTGTTCATATTGTTGAAAATGTTTCAAAAATGTAAATTCTACCATCGTTTATTTACACTCATGTTGTTCCGAAACTCTGTGAAACATGAAAGAAGCTATTTTAAAGTATGTTGGTAAATAAAACGTTTCAGTTCCCATTGACTTCAGTTGTACTTTTTTTGCCCATTGAAGTCAACTGAAACGAAACCATTTGGTTACCAACATTCATAGCATTCTTAGAAAGTGAATGATGACAGTGTTTTCATTTTTGGGTGTACTATCTGTTTAATAATACTCTGTCCGTTCTTTGATTCATCTAGTTTACCAGCACAGAGAGAGTGATGTGCTTATTTAATCGGAGTTGTACATCTCAAAGCACTTTGTAAGGACGTTTAAAGAGCCTAATATAAGATTTGAAAACACTGACTGTTCAGCTTTGGAAGGCTGACTGAAGGTCTCGCGGTGATTAACAGCTGTGTTTAGAAATCAAAGCAAACACTTCACTTTATGTGCCTCATAACCGAAGATGAATTCTCTTCAAAGTATCTACAGCATTGCGATGTTTTGTAATTATTCATGTTTATCCTCGGGCGATATTCAACCATTTGTTTTAATACAGCTGCTTCAAATGCAAACAAGAACATTGATTTAATATGTTAAGCACTAACATAACTTGCACCCAAAGCAAACACACGTATTCATTCTATGAAATGATGGCTATATTACTGCTGGTAGCCCAAAAATGTATGAAGTATGAAGGAAGACTTAAAGGTATAGGTGAGAATTCTGTCATTTTTACTAATTTATTATACTATACTTTATACACTATACTTTACTATTCTACATCTACCCAAAGTTATTGAGGACTGAGACACTCAAAAATGACAAAAAGTGGCATAAAAATAGCTATTTATAAGTCACAAATAAACTATTCATTAAAATCATGTTTGTACAAGATATGTTCGTTAAGAAATGTTTTCACATGATTTGATTCAGTTTAACGTGTTGCAGAGAGGAGAACATGTCTCCAATGGTGTCATTGTGTTCATGAAGAACCACATACAGGTTTGGAATGACATGGAATGAGGGTGAGTAAATGATTATGTAAGTTTCATTTTGGGTGAACTATCCCTTTAAAACTGAGAAAATCTTTCTTGCAACAACGTTTTAGCTCCGTTTTAGGCCTTAATGCTGCCGCTCATAAAGTAGATACATGTTAGATCTCACTTGAGCTTTGCAGATGTTTTTGTGGATACAGTGTAAGGTGTTAACACAGAGCCAGCTCACAGGTGTTTGGCCAAGACCTCGGTATTTAAAAACTCCTCAAAAATGGAACGGAAAGTCTAAAATATCAGGCACTGTTTTCATTTTGTAAACCTGTAAAAGCAGGATAAAGACCTAACCCACCGAGCTCAGTCCAGTATTTCACCCTGAACAAACGGAGGTCAGCTCAGCATGATGACATGCCTACCACTTTCCCAGACTGACTTCTGAGCAGCTGCCACGTGGCAGGCAAAGCTGTCTTTAGTAGGTTAGGATAAAAGAAAGCTAGATAAACAGTGTGAATGTCAGGCACATATCAGGTATTGTTGGGTGTTCTAATTTAATACTTAAAAAAAAAGCTCACTTTATGTTTTATGTATTTCAGTGAGAGTCAGAAATGTTTAATGAAAAGTACCATTTTATACACAAGCACACACACACACACCCATGTTGGTTTTTGTGATTTATGGGGACTCTCCCTAGGCGTAATGATTTTTATACTGTGCAGACCATATGTGGTATTGCCCTACACTGACCGTCCATCTAAACCTACCCCTTACAGGAAACTATGTGCATTTTTAGGTTTTCAAAAAAAAAACAATTTTTAGTTTTTTAAGCCTTTTGAATGACACTGAAAATGTCCTCATAAATCACCTTCATATTGTAATAACTATGTCATACCCATGTCATTATACAAATTTGTGTCCTCATGAACCACATAAACATGCACACACACACACATACATATATATATATATATATGTCTTGATATATATATATGTATATATATATATTAGGGCCGGGACTTTAACGCATTAATTTAGATTGATTAATTACACAAAATTAACGCGTTAAATTTCTTTTTACGCATTTTAATCGCAATTATTTTTGCACCGCGGAACGTTTCTCACTGGATGAGTTTTGGCGGATCGATTATACGGGAGCACCAACTAGCGTTTCTGTCACAATTGGTGCGTCGTGTAGCAAGGCAGCAGAGAGGCGAGGACAAAGGAACTAGTAATGAAAACATGACGTAACTTCAAGACCGGATACAAGAACTGTATCCGAAGATGGAAAAAACACAGGTGACAGAACAGACACAAAACATGACAGTTTCTAATGTTTTGAATGTACTTGAAGCAGGGCTCTCAAGTCTTACACATTCACCGTGAGACATGCATTTCAGCCAGTTCACACGCTCTCACGCCACACCATGCATTTCTCACGCTGAAAGTAAGAGATAATTATAACTTGTATATACAATTAATAGACGAGGCGCAAGCATACAATGTGCCAGCATGGCACATTACCAAGCAACATGGGTGTGCGCACGCACACACAGAGTGGAATTTGAAAAAGCAATAATGATGAATGCGGAAGGTAATCCATTCATTATTTATTCATGTGTATTAATTAATTTTATGATTCCTGGACAAAATCAGTTGACTGTGATCGAAGATAGTGTGAGCTGCTGCTGGGAAATATTGCCAAATTCATATAAAATTATTTCTAAAGTATCAGATTCAGCAATCTTATGTGTACAGTTTGAATGTACATTAAGTTGGCTCAGTTGTTCGGTTGACTCTTTTGGCATATATATAAATATATATTGTATGGGACAAAGACATTAAGATGTCTGCATAAAAACAAAATTCACAAAAGTGATTAGAAAGCACATTAAATGTTAGCAAAGTGTTTACTTTTAAGGTTTCTAAAATATAAGATTTGGTCACAATTTGGTTAAAATAATGCTACATTTTCAGTGTAAAACAATATTTACTCACACAACATACTTATTTGGACTTGTACATATTAAAATATGTAAAAAATAAGGAAGCATATTACATTTTAATTGTTTTAAATTAGTTAAATTTGTCGTACTGACAAATGGGTCAAACTTAGCTGTCACGGCTTGAGGCGAAGACGAAGGTAGTGGATATTATAGAAACTTTTAATGAGCAAGACCTACACTCCAACATTAACATAACATTGTAACATTGACGATCCACACACAGGACAGAATACAGAGGGCTTATAAACACTAGGAAAGATTCAGGACAGGTGAGGAGCACAGGTGGGACAGGTTAATCAATCAACTAAACAAGAAAAGGAACAGACTAGTGACATATAACATGGACAAGGGCGTGACACTAGCGTAGTGGCAATTTAAAAAAAAAGTACAATTACAACTAATTAGTATTTGGTTTGAAAGTAATTATGGAATATGCATGCATTATTATCTTAATATAAACATTATTTTAAATGATGATAATATTTTCCAATATTAATGTTATCTTTCTAGCAGTCCTTCCTTTAAAATGGCTAAATTACACTTAAGAAAAAGGGTTTATTTAGTGTATTGTGTGGGTTTCACATTTAATAAGGTTATAATCATGGTAATTTCCAGTCAATCAACAGCTATTTAAATTGTACAAGTGTTCCCCTCTGTCTTATGGCGCCTGGCTTTTAAAGTTAAAGCCACTGACTGAGCTAAAGCCTATATTGACCCACATACTGTACATGAATGTCATGTGAGTGTAAATAAAGCCTAAATGCCGGACCAAGGTCAGTATATTGTCTCACATTTCTCCAGCTCTAGATCATTAAAGCCTCCTTAAGCCAGATAGGCAATACTTTAGGAAGGACTTCACTAGGGCTGGCCCCTGGGCTCTCTCCAGCAACCTGACAGCTCTACTCCACTCTCTCTAATACGTGCTAATTGCATTCCCTCTTACTCACTAGATGGGAAGAATGCACATGTTATTTCTGCACCAGGGCCCATCAGCAGATTCCAGCTTTGAAAGTAAAAACATGGCTGCTTGAGTCAGAAATGTGCAGATAAGGCGCACTATTACGCATTATCTTGTTGACTTTCTTTTTTTCTGCTGAACATAACTGAAGATATTTTGAAATCCCCAGACTTCCAGAATAGGGAAGTTAATGAGCAATTACTCACATTGTTAAAAATATCTCATTTTGTGTTCAGTGGAAGAAACAAGTAAATTATGGCAATTGTCTATTTTGGGGTGAGCTATCCATTTAAAGTTCATTAGAAAAAACTGAACCGTATTATTGTATTATTATTCATGATGGTGTGGTTAAAACTTTGTAAAAGCATTTGAGTGTGGCATTACCATCCTTATGTGTAATGACTATACGTCTTAAGGAGGTGTTCACCCAAATGAAAAAAACACAGAAATGTTTCCCTGAAAAACAATCAGTACATAAGAAAAAAGGGGGATTTTTTTTATCACATCCATGTGCTAAAAATTGATTTCCAGCTAATAGACTTTAGTTTCAGTGTTTTTTGTTCTTTTACCATTATTATTAATATTATTTTTGCTAAATTGGTCTTGTTTTCCACATATAGAAGGGTAATTCAGTTCAAGTCCACATCTTAAAAAAAGATACTGTATGTATTACAAAATTTAACTGCTTGAGAAGTGCACAACCAATACGTTTAATAATATCAAATTGCAAATTATGTTTCTTATTGCTATTACTTTTTGAATGGATTTTCCTTCGTTGTTTTCTTTCTTTCTTTTTTTCTAAATCGCAGAATTGGAATTGACTTTCAGTGCATAAGGACTTCAATTCAAGTTTGTTGAACCGGGGCAATTGAGCTTCACAGCAGAGGGATTTTCTAGTTATTTAACACATCTGGCTTACCTGACTCCTCTGTGCTTTTTTTCAGAGGCTGGATTTACAGTAAAAGGTTTAAAGATCAAATTTAGATCAAGGGGTAATCATGTCTTTGTTGAAGGTAGGCTTATCTGGTGAAGGAAAGTATAATCACAAGCTTTTGTGATGTTAAGGCTTACCAACCTTACCATGTTATCATGGCTCTACTGAGAAATAACAGTTAGAGAGGGGAAATATTTATTTGTAAGGGTTTTGCTATTAGACTGAATCCCACTTGAGAACAAGGGATTTTACTATAGGATGTTAAGAATGAGGTCAGTCAGTCATGTGGTCTTCACTAACTAAAAGGACATCATACAGCAGGAATGAATGATGTTAATCTTGGTATTTTGGTGACTTACTGTACGGCTGATAGAACTTGAGTTGATGTCTTTTCATGGAGACTCAAGCTGGTTCTTTGTCTAATGTTCAGGGCCCAGTTTCTCGATAACGCAGACTATTCCCGCGCTAAGAAGACTCTTAAGATATATCTTACGTTAAGTGATAACTTTTCTA
>JAUMHR010000030.1:2486177-2497805 GCA_032361145.1 Enteromius fasciolatus
CGTTTGTAGTGAGCAGATGCTTTCCAGATCAAGAGATCTTTAACAGACATCTTGCAGACGTACGTGTGCTATCTGGGGAATAACCTGCAATAACCACTGAAGCTGAAATCTTCCCCGGCCTAAAGTCTGAAGTCCCCGAGCAAACGCAGGAACACATGTTAATGAATCAGTGTCATACTTATTTTGGTCCCTGCTGGGCTCATTACGCCAATGTGTTTGTCTTTCTCTGCACTCATTTACTATTATTGATTTGTTCCTATGCCTTCAACCTCTTTCCCAATATCAGTTAGTAAGCAGCGCCTATTAAAACCGCAAACTCCCTGTGGTTTTGGCGAGGGGCCAATGTGTTCTGCATACGGGAATAAAACACAACGTGGGTGCTCGGGATATTAAGCTAGACCCGTTCGTTTCGTTTCAGAGGCTTTCCACACTCCTCATGAGAAAAAGAGCTAAAAGAATTGAAAGATGTATTAATTTGGGCCTCCTGCCGTGAAACTGACAACAGCCACACATGAAAGACTTCTCTCGTCTCTGTCATTGTTACGCCGTCATCCAGACTATTCTGCCTGTGCAGTGTTATTACTTTCTGATTTAGTTTCCAGACATTTTGAACAAAAGGTATAGAACAGCACAAGCTCTCTCGTGATTCTTCTCCATGTCTTCAGAGACTTGCTTTGTGCTGTTTATTTAGTTTGGAGCATCAAAAATATAGCAGAAATTAATGAATATCAACTGGAGTATCGTGCTTTATCACACTGTCGCATTGTTTTTTTACTGACCCAGTAGATTCACTTACCAAACATAGCTATATGCTAACAACACACTGATCATGATAGAAACATAATAACACATTAATCATGCTATAAACATGTTAATTACATGTTAATCATCCATGCTAGCAACTTGTTAATCATGTGAGAAACATATTAGCAACATGATAATCAGGCTAAAAAACATGCTAGCAAGTTGCTAATCCTGATAGAAATGTATTCAACATGTAAGAAATGCAAATATTTTTTGAATTGTACATTTTATGAAATGTTTGAAAAGTATAGATCTGAAAATCAGATGCTAATCATGCTAAAATAACATGCTAGTAACTTGCTAATCATCCTAGAAATGTTATCAACATCTATCATCTCTAAATTGTCGTACTTCAAGCTTTTAAAACTGCTTTAAACTTTCAGTGTAGACTAATTGTTTGTCTTGACAAATGTTTAAATCTAGTTTGTAATAAAGCAATAGATTTGGGGCGATACACTTCAGGTTAATATAACTTAACTCATATACACCATCCCCACTTTACAAACTGCAATATTTTTGAATGTAAATTTTATTAAATGTTTTTTTTAAATATGCACCAATATTTGATTTTAATATAAAATTTGATGTTTGTAGAGAATAGATCAGATAAAAAACAGGTTCAAAATCGTTAAGAGTTTTTTTACAGAAGGAATTCTGGATCTTTTTATTTTTATCACTTCATAAATCAGAAAAAAAATTCTAACAAACAAACAAAAAAAAACATATATCAGCAATTTTAGGAATAAAATGTTATATAAATCAGAATTTGAATAATATATGAACAAACCCCTGAGTAAAAACTTTCAGAATATACTCAGGAATAAATCTCTCAAATTTAGTGTATGCAAGTTCTACTGAAGTGGAGAATTTTATTTTTTAAATCTAAATCTTCACAAGCTCCGCTGACCCTGCCCCTCTTTTCCGAGGCACTCTCTGAGGATCTTGTTTTAACCGTATTTATAGTGAAACTTGCTAATTAGCACATTATTAGGAAAGGCCATTTGCAAAGATTCATTAAAAGACATTATCCTGACTGCTTCTGTAGGTGAGGCTGGATCATGAATGATTTGCGCGAACATAACTGCATTTCAGTTGATCAAGGGGGCATTTCCCTTCAGAACCAAACGTAATATTTATACTCCGCGTCTTCAGTCACTCAGATGTCGGGGGTAAATGACTGCTATGTTCATTAATACATTCAACAACAAAACACCTCAATTGAGAGTCTTGCTTGTCTCTGCTTCTTGGTCTGATGACGGCTCACTAAGGGCGGGTCTGAGGTAAGACACCAGTTCAGTCTGTGTGACACGCTGCTGTCAATCAACTGTTGTGGGAGTGGCCTCTGTCGGTGTGATGTCACCGACATGCATTTGAGAATGGCTTGATTTCAGAAGGGGCAACTTATTTTTATTGAATAATTAGAAAACTACTGGTGGATCTTTATCATTGTATGGTGGTTGTGTACACAGACTCCCAACACATATTTCAGTCCAAACAGCTTGTAAAAGTGCATGTGGCACCGGATGACCCCTTTAAGATATGGATTGACATTTAAATAAACAAACACGAATACATAAAGTGAAATAAAACAAAGACTTGAATGTTTATTCTTGATGTTTTCTAGAACACTGGCTGCAAATTTTTGATTTTGTACACATAGTTAAAGTTTTTTTGGATTTCTCTTTTTATTCCTCCACGAGTCAGAAAACAGCAGACAGAAATAAATACATTGTCAGCTGTTTTTTTTTTTGCTTTTTTTCCAAATTAATTATTGTAAAATAAAGAAATAAATCTGTGCCTGAAATAAGTTTCTAGCAATGTTACTGTTTGGGTTAGGGTTATGCTTATATAAACACAAAACCATAAATGTATGTTTATATTTCAGAAAACATTGTTTATATATGAAATATATTTATTTATAATATTAATTAAATGAAAATAATTAAACATCTAAAATACATTTTATATAAATATATATATATATAAGTTATGTGTGTGTATTTATAAATACATATATGGGCTATACAGTCTTATGCAAACAAAAACTTTTATTTTGCATGTGATTAATAGTTTGATATAATTAATTAAATTACGTTTTTATGATTTTATTCCTGTTTTAATTATATTGGGATAATTATTTTAAAGTAAATAAAAATATTGCCTTGTTGACTTTGCTTAAAATATTTTTTTTTTATATTTTATTTTAGTTAACATAGTAACAAAGATGTTTTTATAGTTTTAATTTTAGTTAGCTATAACACTGCTACAAACTATTAAATCATTCAATCAGAAATGTTCATTCTGTCATCAATTCTTCACCCTCACGTCCTTCAGACCTGTATAACTTTCTTTTCTTTCCATATTTTAAAGAACCTTTAGAAAATAGCACAAGACGCTAATGACCTTTACAGCATTTACAAAAACGCAGACACATTTCTCAGAACAATTCTTTTCAACTGAAATCCACCTGAGAACATCATATGAAAAAAGTTTTCAATGAACAGACACTGTGTGGAAAGTTATAAATGTTTATTGTCCCCTAGATCCATCTGAAATTGCATTAGGAGATTCTCACCGGCTCGCCGGCTGAATATTAGATTTCTGGAAAAGTCAATAGAGGGCCTCGTCATTAAAGTGAATAAATATTCTCGCCCCTCAAAGCCATCTCAAATCCTGCATTTCTCAAAAGTTCTTTCTTTATTATTGACAGGATAATGTTGACACACACTATTTTGCCTCGTGGCTTTTTATATGAAAGCGAATGTGTGTGAACAGAGAAAACTCGCCAATAACTCAATAGCTAAATGACTTTATTAGACGAGATTACTTCACCGTTTGGAGGCCGGTGTCTCTGAGGCTGTGCTACATTCATTTTAGATTTGATTGATCTCTGTATATTTCAGCTGCGTTGGATCCTGCACAACCAGCTTTTTTGGAGCTTTGTTTTCATGTTAAACAACCCCTGTTGCCATGGTTACCTTTACACACCAACACCTTTCAAAGTAGTACATAAAGATTATTAGAGAATTTTTTTTTTTTTTTACTTAATTCATATATACAGTAATTAAATGCATTGCTTGCCGTTTCTTTTTTGTTTTTTTTTTGTTTTTTTTAATGATTTGTAAAATGTAGTAGCAAGCAAAAATTTTCCCTTGTAAAATTTTACCCTATAGAAAATCCTAGCAAGTTTCATAAAAAAACATACAAAAAGAAACTCTAAATAACACATTGAATTAAATGTGGAATTTGTTTTATTGACAGCTTATATATTTTAAAAAAATAGATATTTTACAGTGCAAAAAATAATAGTAATAATAACAATTTTCACTTCAAAATCTGGCAATGCATTAAAGATTACATTTAAGTAGAAAAACTGAAAAGGTGTTTTCCTGCCAAACTTATTCCAGCAATCTCTATTTAAAACTTTTATGTGTATGCCCATTTTTTGTGCATCTACACATTTTTTAGACACTTTTTTGATTGCTTTCAGTGTGTATATGTACTGGTTTATGCATTCAGAACATGCGTTAATGGGAACTCTCAGTTCTACTGACTATTATTCTGGCTGTAATATATCAGTCTGTCGCTCTTAAAGTGGAGCAGTGGCTGTTGTGCAGGGTCTCCATCTTCAGACACAGTTGCTGAGGTGTTCTCCTTGAATTTCTGCCGCTCTGTGCATCAATTATCTGTATTATTCTCACAACGGTGGCACAAACCATGACGCTCGGGAATCTGATTGGTATTTCTGGAAGGTTTTTAGAAGCTCTGGAGACAATTTACTTCCCCTCCTCAAGTTAATTTGTTTATTTATGTGTGGAGAATGAAGATTTAGTATTGTTAGTTACACAAACACAATGACATCTCGGGGAGACTAAAGCATCCCGTTCACCGCTGTGCATGCTGGGAATTAATTGGCTGGTTAAGAACAGAACAATCCCTTAGAGTAGTAAACAGAACTAAATGCAGAACATACTGACCTGATTGCACATTCACACACACACACACACACACACACACACGCTCCTAAAGGGCAAACAAACAACAGAAACGCTCTCAGAGATTGCATGCATTAATATAGTGTACTGTACATACTGTATTAACAGAAAACTTCTGCCAGATGATTAATATTCATAATAAAAGCATGTGTTACCCAATTTAATCTTTAACAGCCTGATCAAATAATGAGTCAAGAAATACTGATTATAAAATATAAATAAATATAAACAAAAACATATTCCTAATGTGAATAAAAATAACCCTGGTGTAAACCCCAAACAGACATGAAAATGCTTATTTCAGACAAAAATCACAGCTAATTCAAAACAAACCATATTTTCAGTAAAAATCTCCAAATGATGCTGGTAAACTCTCCATAAATGATGGCATGTTTCCAGTGTGGAAAATGGAGTGTAAGTGCAATTTTTTTCTGCCACTACAGATGGTGATGGACTCATGTAAAACACACAGCTGAAAATCACACACTGCCAAGATACGCCATCGAGGCTGATGAAGCCGCACAGAGCCAATTTAAGAGCAGGTATTTCAGCGGGTGCCAAAAAATGCATCAAGTCATTGAAAAAAATGAACAAATGAACAAATAGAAGATGCAGCATCCATATCCAACCACTTCTGAGATAATGCATGTATTTGAGCTCTGGCTTGTATCTTAGCAAGAGTACATTCTAATTAAAGGCTTTGAATTTCTCCCAACGGTGCAGACTTGCACTTTCCAGCCTTAAGTCAAGTCGTAATGATCATGTTTACAGGATGAACGCACACAACCGCTTTCCTATTTGGAGGCATATCAAATGAAGGAACACGCTGAAGCAAATTGGTCAAAAATTGTAAACATATTTAATAAATGAACGCAAGGGATGTGTGTGAAGCTGTCACAGCTGAAGCTATAGCCTTTTTCTTCTTTTTTCCCGCTATCAAAAATAATAAATAGTCCACTGCGAAATTGTAAATGAGTGTGTTTCATTTATCAGATTTGTAGAAATGTGTCTATGCATTAGTGTCTCAGCAATGGATGTGAATGTGTGCCGTCAGAATGAGAGTCTGATTTATTATCACGACTGTTAATTATTACTTATAAAGCACATTTTAGTGTGGATCACTGACATGTTTTTGTCAGCTATTTGGGTTCTCATTCTGACGGCACCCATTCACTGCAGAGCATCCAGGGATGTTGGAAGGCATTGAAACCCAAGCCATTTTACTGTTATATACATATTTCCTTCTTGACGCTTTCAAGCTGATTTGTGAGCATGCAATGCTGTCATTATCCTATATCGACAGGATAAATGAGCCGGTCATAGTAATGACGAGAACATGAGATGGCTTTCTCCTCTTTAAAAACACCCCTGTAGTAAATATTCAACAGTATGTTTTCAGCTGTTTCGTCTCTAAAAATAAAAGCGTTTATGCATGTGTAGCACGGACTCTTGAACTGTATAATTGATAAATAACAACATATTTAGCGCAGCTCTTTTGGGATGTAACATTTGATTGATTCTGAATGTTTTTGTTAGCGGGTGCGAGGCAGTTTACTGATTTTGATCTCCAATAAAGATTTGATTCATACAGAATTATAATTATCTTTCTCTTGAGGGAGTTATGATGTAATGCAGAAGACCAGATGAGTGAATCAGATGCTAGTTTCCGATAAGAAATGCCTTGCTTGTGTAAAAAAAAAAAATGTAATTATAGAATTGTGCATGTATTTTAACCCAGTCAATGACTTCTTTTACAGTAAAATACATTCGCAAATTGCTCATTCAGTTGATTTGGTTTGACCAAATACTGTGAAAATAACTTATTTCAAGAGCCTGTGAAGTCACAATGTTGATTTCTCTTGACAAAAATCAATAATTTAATCACTGTATAAACTGCAGCGCTCACATTTTGAGTGAGAAAATAGTGTCAGGAAAATCGGAACATAATTGCAAATGATAGAGGTCAGTCCACAAGAGCAGGATGAAATTACTGCAGACGCAAACAAAAAAGCAATCACTGCGAGCAGCATTAAGAGACAACGCATGTTTAATGAGCCAAGAAACCTAGTACTTTGTGTACAATTTGCAGCCGTACGACCCAAAATCTTCCAGATGCTGATCTATTACGCTCTGAACGCTGGAGAACAAAAACATGCAGGACCCAGAGGTCATTAGCAAGAGGCAATCTGTGCCAATATTGTTCAGTGCAATGTACAATCGCTCCTATTAACCATATTTGAAAGATTAAAGGTAAGGTTCAGCCAAAAATGAAAATATGCGTTCACTCTCAGTACATCTGACATTCAGGATGAGTTTGTTTTTTCAACAGATCTGGAGAAATGTGTCTCTGCATCAGTGTCTCAGCAATGGATATGAATGGGTGCCGTCAGAATGAGAGTCCAAACAGCTGATAAACACATCACAATAATCCACAGCACTCCAGTCCATCAGGTAACATCTGGAGAAGACAAAATAAAATATGAGTTTATGAGTTCATATTCCATAATAAGTGAAAAAGTGTTCTGGTCTGTATCAGGAGAGAAATCTGCACAGATCAAGCACTGTTTCCCTAGCATTTCAAGAATGTTTTTTTTAACATTCTCATTAGAAAAACATTATTTCTTTAGGCTGCACTATTCCTTTAAGAAAAACACATCTTCTACAGCCACAGCTTCATCCGCGAAGATGCAGATGAAAGTCATTTGCAAGGTTATTACACCAGAGACTCCATACAGCATTAACCACTGCTTTTACTTGCCGTGTGATAAAAATGTGTTCTCACTAACTCTGTGACTCCCAAAACACCCAAGCTCACAATAGAAATAATTTGTTTTATTTTTTCTCAGCGATGACGGCCCTCAGCGTGTGATGTGATTGATCTCCGGATCACAGCTTTACAAGAAACGCAGATGATTTGCGGTCTGACAAACGAAGCGGGGAAAACAGGAGGTGCTGTTGACTGGTTTTTCACGTTATAATGAACTACAGCATCTCTCTGAGCTTCAGCTGTAAGAAAAACGACAGAAGAAGGTCTCCAGCTCACACACGATTCAGTCAAACACCTCCAGCTTTATTTCTGCTGAATAATTCATGCTTCATTAATTGGAAAGTAAATGAATTCCAATGTTTCCATACATGAATAACGTGAACAATTAATCTGCCTAAATCATTTAGAGAGATTCCTTAAGAAAGCTGCTAGGCGTCTTTACCTGATGCTCATTGTGCATTTGTGCTCTGAGCTTGTTTGTGAAAAACATCACACATCCAAATAATGAAGTGGACAGAGGCTGTTAAATTCTAGATTTATTATAGAATTAAAAACTCAAGAAATGATTAACTAAAGTAAATAAAAGTAAACTAAAAACTAAACTAAAGTAAATAAATAAATCTAATAATAAATTTAGTCACTTATGAGATCATTTAATAGACTAGCTTTAGTCATTTATACACTATTATAAATATATATATATATATATATATATATATATATATAATACCTACTAAATAAATTATTTACATAAAAAATTAATAATTGATTTATACTTATTTATTAAATAATTGATTTAATAGCCTATTAAGTAAACAATGAATATACTTAATAATAATAAAAATAAATAAATAATTTAATTCCACATTAAATATTCCAAGTAAATATATGAAATTAGCTTAATTTAGTTACTTGTATAAACACGCATGCATATATTAGTGTTGTCAAATGAGTAATTGCGTCTCTGAAATAAAGGTTTTGGTTTACATAATATATGTGTGTTATGTATATAAATACACACACAGTATATAGTTTAAAAAAAGGTATATTGTTTGAAACATATTTACATATTTATGTTTATTTACATATTTGTATTGATACAATATATTATCATCATCAGGAATTGCAGTACATTATTATATATTATAAATAAATATATTTAATATCAAATTCAAAATAAAATCAAATTCTTTTAAAATATATACATGCTTTGGCTGCTCACTGCAGTTTCTCCTGGATCAGAAAATGAACTATTGAACTATTTCTGAAGGATGATGGAGAAACAAGGTCTTTTATATAATGTTGTTTGAGGCTGTCATACACAGGCCTGGAGCAGAAGAGTCACTCGGTGATAATCGGATTTTGGCAGGTTTGCATTAACGCAATTGGCAGATGCTTTTATCCAAAGTGTGTTCATGCTATACGTTTTCCATGAAGAGTGTGTGACGATCCTGGCGTTCAGAGTCAGCAGAAACTGGACAGAAAGCATGCATTCTCATTTCTTAATGTATTCAGTGAATACTGTAGATGCTGTGGATTTTTCTCATAAATTGCTTGTGATGTTCTTCATTTACAAGTCTCTTTGGGTAAACGTGTCGACTGAATCAATTAATGTAAATGTTATGATAAAGATGACTTCGGGGAGTTTGCTGTCTTATGGCAGTTTTTAAATTTTTAGCACATCAGACAGTAAAGAGCAATACATGAATGAAACTTGAGTGTTTTGTAACGTAAAGATCTTTTTTTACCATTGTCAGATTAATTCAGTCATTTGTAATTAATAATCTGATCTTTTGCTATGTGTACATAATCAAATGAGATAAACCACAATCCATCTCTAAAGCCTTATTTTATAATTGTGATATATTCTACAATACCATATTTTTATTGCATTTACAGCTGTATATCACTATTACTGTATATCTATCTATCTATCTATCTATCTATCTATCTATCTATCTATCTATCAGTAACAGGTCAGAGTTCAGCTGACCAAAAGAAACCAATATATAAATTATAATCAAATTATTTTCACAAAAGAATGTCGGGTGGATTAAGTGCCTAAACAGGCAACAGGAGACATAATGTCAGTGAACATTAAAATAAAAAGATAAAAACTAAAAAGACAAAAAATGTGCTTCGCAGATTGACACCAAAGAGAGAGTAAAAGTTGAGTTTCTGTTATTTCAGTTGAAGTGTTAATTGTTGAGGGTGATCTGATTGTTACTGTTGTTTCATGTCATGGGTTACAGGGCTAAACTTAACCAAACAGAAAAAACAAAGCATTTCAAATCTCTAAAAGCAGAAACAAATTGCAGATATTAAAATAAACAAATAAATAGATACAGCTAAGTAGAAAAAAAAATGCTAAGACAACCCGGTATCGCTCCAAGACATGACATAATCATGTTGGTCCACTTTGGAAAACATGTAGCTGTCACGGTTTAACCTCCTCAGACGTGAAACTTACACATTTTGTGTTAACATGTTTCATGGAGAAATACCCAGATGTTAGAATATTTATTCCAAATTTATACTTTTATTGTAGCACCTAGCCCCATCTTTACCCTAAACCTACCACACTTTTGATCAATATAAAACACACACACACAGACAATATCAATCACAGGTATTTATTGCAAAATCTGACCAAAGGCAGTAATAAACAGGTTGTGTTGCATTTCAAGTCCTTCTAAAGCCATACAATGTCTTTATGCAAAGATAAAAGTAAAATACAAGGTTTTAATAGCTGAAATTATCCTGCTCCGTTAACATGCTTACTACATCTCATTCAAAAGACACTCTTGTCCTGTAGAATGACGCAATCGGTCACGACACACACATAAGCCAATAGAAATTTGTCCATTGTCCAAATTTGTTATATATTATATTTATGTTAATGTTAACTTTATATAAAGTAACCAAAATAAGTGAAATAAATTTAAATTAAAAAGATGAATCAAATCTTAGCTATACATCATTTAAATGACATTGTTTTGTCTTGATTTGAATGTCTGTATAGTTTTTATCTATTTATATTTTAGCTTAGTTTGAATTATTTCAGTAAGTTTCTTTGTATTATATTTTATTTTAATTAACATTTAATTTAAATTTCATGTAACAAAAATAAGTAAAAATAAATCTAAAGTAAATGACCATATAATTAGAAGCACAATGCATCTACAAAAGCATTTTTACTTTTAGATTTGGTGTATATTCTACAATTTCTACCATATTAAACGTCAGCTTCAGTCACATGAGATTTACGGTATGTAGGTCGTATCCCACACGTCTTTGTACTTCTCGCTGATTGATTTTTGGTTTGCGTCTGCAGTAATTTCAGTCCAGATCAGCCTGCTCTTGTTGACTGACCTCTGTCATTTACAATTGTGTTCAATGTCCAAAATCTGCTGACACCTTCCTGTTTCAGTAAAACTGTGAGCCCTGCAGTTTTACAGCAGCACTAAAGTTAAACCTTAATACAACCAGCAGGTATCAAAAAAACAAACACTAAACAGCTATTCATTATATTACTGAACAATCAATAACATTGTTGTGTACATCCCAGTGTTATAGGTTATCAAAAAAAAAAAATGCTGACTTTGTGCATTTGAAAAAGTAGTTATCTATACAAGTGACTAACAAGAAATAGCTAAATAAATATTACTAAAACCTGAATCAAGTTCTAAACCACAAAGCATATCAAAATAATAACAGTGATGGGCAGTAGCGCTACAAGTAGTGACGCTACTAGTTTAACTACATTCCTGTTGGTAGCGTTGCTGTTTTCCGAATCAAATAGCTTTTCAGTAGCGAAGCTCTTTTATTGATCAAGTAGCGCGGTAACATCCACACAAGCTAACGGTACATTTTCCCAAGCATTTCTGACGCTTAAGCACAAATCGAAAATACAAATGCTACGGATCACTGATCCTAGATCAGTATATGACGTCACCACCACACACGGGCAGCCGCAATAATATCAGTTGCTGCGTCCGAAATCGCATACTGCGAAGTAGGTACTACATTTAAAACCAAACGTACTACTCGACCGTTAAAACA
>JAUMHR010000030.1:2502796-2513764 GCA_032361145.1 Enteromius fasciolatus
CAAAACTAGGTCCATACAATAGCCAACATATACTCACATTTCTAGATGCTCTCCATAATATAGTTGTACAGAACAGATCAGCCCAGGTTTGTGGTGGTATGGGATAATGTCAGTTTCCATCGGACTGCTCTAGTCCAGAGGATTATAGAGGAATTTTTTTCGGCTTGGAGATGGCATGTATATGACCGCCAACCACATGCCCTCATACCTCTTCTGCAGGCGATGGAACAGGCTTGCGGCAACATTCAGGTGACAGCAATCCATGGACGGCGGGATCCATGAGCCCACATATGCACAATTTACATTATTTTCATGTGTTTACAGTATAGTGGGTTTTTTTTTTGCTTTATCTAAATTCATGTTACTGCAATGTACAATATTGAGTAGGCTAGTCCTTTTTTGGTTGTGTCTCCTGAAAATATGCCTTCTGAATAAACCGTGAAAATCAAAGACTTCAGTGTTTTATATAAAGTAGACTAGTGTGTTCCTCCTGATCTGAAAGTGTAGGCAAATAGTGCAAGTGTGTGTCATTTTGTCAACAGTTACATTTTGACAAAGGAATGTTAGGTTTTGATAGCAGAGTTTAGGTTTTGAAAGTAGAGTTTCAATTTGACACAGATGTGAAACGTATATTTCTCAGTGTTGTGTCATGTTTACTTGTGTTTAGAGTTTTGGCACAATGAGCGAAGTTTTGCAAAATGTGTTCAAGCAACGGGCAAAAACTGTAAAACCATGGCATGAATTACACTACCTATATGGTGTTAGCACTGGAGTGTTTGCTGATGTTTGCATTTATCGTAACTCAATGGTTGACAAGCTTTTATTCGATTGGCTATTGCTCTTATTTAACTTTAATTACACTGAGAAGTCAAATGAAATGTCATTGTACTAATGTATAATGACTTTGAGATTCTATAAACTGTATTTATCTAAACAGAGTAAATAAAACTTTACTAACAGCCCATTATATAGTAAATAGTTTGTTTTTACTTCATTATAGTTTTCCTCTGCATAACTTGTCAAAATCATTTGTATGCTGCTCTGGTTTTGCATCGATGTAGTCTAATTTTCAAGTTGGCTTGGAAGAATTATTTTAAAGCTCATATAATTGGTTTACACAGAACATTTCAAGTTTATCGTTTCAATTTCCTGCAAAATATCACAGCTTAACAGCTTCTGCAACCAGACGACAACTCATCTTTATTTTAATCATGGACAAGCATCATAACTACGATCATTACCAGATCCACGCTTATGAAATTTGTGAAATCAAAGCACAACCATCTATAAACCTTCAGTTTACAGAATTCAAATGTCATCAACTCACAACCCTTTTCCAATCTCTATAATGAAGAAAAACAGACTGAAACTTCTGAACAGAAACAAAAGCAATGTTTATTAAATGCTTCAGAGTAACTTCTTGATGTCAGGATGGTGTCGACTCCACATCATGGAAGTTCAGCCGTCTAAGTTTAGTCCAACTAGATAGAGAGAGACAATAGTTAGGGTTTGTTTAATGATGCATCAGCGAGTCAATCATCTGAATTACTCAAGATGTCTAATACAAACTCTACACTTGGACCATTCAACTGAGCTGCCAAAAAAGGCACGCATGACATAACTATAAGGACCTTCTGAAGAGAAATCAAAAGCATGAATACTTGCCTTGACAAAGCCGATATCTTTAGCGTACTGTCTGAAGCACTGACGGCACATGTTGAGTCCGTATTTTCGGATCAGACCATGTCTGTTTGAGCAAACCCGGCTGAAATATACAAACCAGACAACAGGTTAGAAATGCATTCAAATTCATTTTATAAATGACAGCATGTTTAATAAAAAAAATACAAATTACACAAAGAATTTGGCAGATGAAGTCAAAATACATAAAAATACAAAACTGATTTTGATGATTTGGTTATTTTCACTAACGTTTAGCACTTTTTAAAAGCCCCGTGGTTAATATTTGAAATGCATCAATTTTTGAAGTTTGCAGTTAAGATTACAATTATATCAGTAAATATTTTTTTTATTTGAAGAGACAGACCACCCAAAATATTGTCATTTACTTAATTTCTGGTCCCTAGTGTCAGTCAGTTGTGTTTTATACCAAGACATTCTGGACCAGAAACTGTTCATCCATAATCAATTTCTCTTTTAGCGTCAAAAATAAATTAAAATAAAAAGTTCAAATTATAAACTAGATTTGTCGTGCCCTGTTGCATGTTAAATAAAGAAAAAACGTTAAAACACTTCAAGAATTTAGACATTTCCACTAAAACACGAGGCAAAAATACAGAGATTAAAATCATTTTTGCAGGTCTGGACCAACATGAGGCTTTAGTAAATGATAGGTCGGTAGCAGCTCAGATTTGCAAATACTAAGAGGATTGCCTACCCCCCAAAAAAATGACAATTTTGTCCCTAATGTCGTTTCGAAGCAGTTTTCGCATTTCACCAAAAACATTCATTTGTGTTCCGATGAACGAAGGTCTCGCTAGTTTGGAGCGACATGAAGGTGGAGTAAGTTAAATAAACAGTGAACTATCTCTTTTGGGTTAAAAACCTTCATAAACACCGTGTTAGCAGTGTCACTGCCGTATATATACACATCTATGGTCACTATAGCTAGCCGGTTAAAGTCTGCTCTCTCTCTGCAGGCGGGAGCGCAGAACAACAGCCGCCATATTAAGAGCATCTTCACCACCCATGTGCTTCACAATCAGACGCTTATAACAAACACACGGCGGCCTGAGCGCGTTGAACTCACGCGCAGTCACAAACCATCGACATTAACACCGCGACTGAGGCAAAACTGACCAGGATCGGGATCCCTGGCCGTATTTTCGGGGGTGACTCCAGTAGAGCTGCTGATGGCCCATGTCGTCTCTCTAGATCGGGATGTAGAAAAGGAAGTTGCGCTTGTGCGCAGGCGCAAAAAAGACACGCTCCTTCTACGGAGCCAAACGCTTCCTGCGTCAACAGCGACGACAGCGCCACTCTGCGGTCTAGCGGCGCATACATGAAAATAAAAGCATGATTGTTATAAATTATTTTAACGGAATAGTTTAAATAAATTACTGAAAAAATATTTCGCCATTGAGAATTCATTTACAGCTAAAATTGTATTTTCATTTTATTGACCTTATTTTATGACTGTATTTGGTCATAATTAAAGGTTTCCTTATAAGGCAAATTTTACAATGTATTTTAAGGATGACATATTTAATTTATTTTGTTTTATTATTTATTTGTATGTTAATTTATAATAGTTATATAAGGCGTATTTTGTAATCTTTAAAAGGGTAATGATTAACCCGAAAAGCTTTCTTTACACATATTTCAATGTATAAATATAAACCATAAATTAATAAATATATAAATAAATTTTATTAAATTGTGTAGACTATATTTCCAAAATAAAAATACATTCACATAGGTCAAGTTTAAAGATAAATGTAGTTGTTGTCTTTCACACGTGTAAACATACATTTTAAAATAAATTAATTAAAAATACTTTTACATTTCGGCTATACTTTAAAACTGCAAATGTATTTTCTTGCCCCAAAATACATTTTAACATACATTTTGGAATATGAAGGTTGAGCCATTATATATTTACAGTTTCAAAAGTATTTTTGATTGAGCTTCACTGTTTATAATATTTTTACCATATATTTAAAATATATATTTGTCCTGGATCAATATATAATTTTCATTTTCGTTATAATTTCTGCTACAACATTCTATAAATGATGTTTGTACATCATAAACATAAACCAATCAAAACCAAACACGTCTCCACTCAATGACCGAGATGACAAATTACAAAAAACGCGTTACATTTTCTTAATACTTTAATTGATATGGCGAAAAAGCAAAAATCCATATCTTTCATATTATATGACACGATTTTATTAAAATGTTGTAGATGCAAGAAGTAGACAAATTAATCACAAAGCAGAAGGAAGCCTAACAATCTTTATGATAGCTAAATATATATAATATGAGCTTGGTTGTTTACATTGCGCGAACTTTTCATTCTTTTTAAGCACACACAATAAAATAATAATAATAGTAGTAATAATAATATATTCTGTGCAGTGTGACATCACGCGTGTCCTGACAGCTGAGGCCCCCAGAGGTTTGCTCATATTCTGTGGAGCCTTTGGTTCCGCGCGGAGCCTGAGCACTATGACACGCGTTTTCTATTAAAATGCTCTTTTATGAAGACATGACAGCCGCCATACACGCCTGCATCTGCGGTGAGACTGATTCTCTGTGCGTTTCTGTGTTTCGTATGGATCTGTATGCGGCAGCTCTTCAATATTCCGCTTTAAGAATCGGTAGCAGCAAAGCTAACGAGTGACAGTGCTTCACCACAACACACACATCGGTATGCGCTCGCGTGCATCGATTATCTGTCTTTTAAAACGAGTATGATTAACAAAATACAGTTCGTGCTGAACGCAATGGCATGCTTTTGGCTTTAACGCTTTTTCTGGCGCGCGCCGCTGCTCGCTTTAGCATGCAGCTGCAATGAAAGCGCTCGTGCTGGCTTTATAACGTTACTTCCTTATTTTTAAACTTTACTTGCTGCATATTTGTGCAATTAAACGCTTTCACACTTTTAGGAAGCTCTAGATTCGCATTAGCCGACAGTCATGCAAATGTGGTGTAAACATGGTCTCGTTTCCCCCATATTGTGTTTATGCGCGTGTCCGTGCATGTATTTCTCGCAGGTTTATTCATAGCATTCATGATCATAAGACACGAATGCATTAGCCAGCTCACGACATGTATGTAGAAATTAAGAGGTGCTAGTCTTGGTGATTCGCTGCAGATTGTGGTAAGTTAGCGAATCAAATGTAGGACTACTGTAATATTAGTATAGATGTTAAGATATGTACAGTAATGCATTTAGTTAAACAGAAGATTATGTTGGGAACAGAATTGATGATATGCATTATTAAATCAAGGCTTCAGTAAAGTAAAGGCTGGTGCAAACTAGACATACGAGTAAGGCAAATATTGTTAAGTATAGAACGAGGAGTCTAATATCTGCAAAACTCTCATTTAGGTATTTCTAAAATGTTGTGTAGTAACAGGTACGTTTAACAACTATGTTTAGGATTGTACAAATAGTCTGCTAAATAATCCAGCCAACCTGATATAAGTGAAAAGACTTAATGTAAATACCCAAATCTAACAACAAATGAACCAGTTTGGCATATCTTAATTAAATATGTTGATTTTATTTGATCTGATCTGACAGAAAGAGTTGTAGATATTATATAATCAGTAAGTCATTCAATTTGACTTCTTTCACAACCAGATTCAGAAGTAGCTTGCATGTGCTCTGTGCAAGTTCTCATCCCCAAATTAGTGCTGTCAAACAATTAATTAATGCCAAAAAATAAATAGATCCTAATAAAAAAATTTTCATAGGCAAATTTGTTTTTGTACTGTGTACATGTATTATCCATGTATAAACACATTAATGTTTTAGGAGCTACAGGACACAGTTTCTTTGTATTGGAACATTATGTCTGTAATTTATTATTATCTGTACTATCTGTGCTGCACTGATGCTGTCCTAGTCTTCTAATTAGCAGTTCTTCAGGTTAAATCCACAGAGACTGGTAATTAGGTCTGGACCCCTGTGGGTTTAGTTGAATCCAGGGCCACGTTTCTTATATTAATACTGTTTTAATACTATTCATCTCAAGTTTCTTAGGGCACTTGGTAGAGAAAGATTTGATTTGCACGATGCAATAGATCACAGAGTGTATTGTGCATTTGAAATACAATCAGCTTTAATACTTGAGCCATGCATTTTGCATTCGGTCAGCCATAAAAATAGCAGCGAGCTAACAATAGACTACATTAAGAGGGTTTGCCTTTTCAGCAAATTATCCTTTCTTGAAAGTTTTTGTTGTTATTTTTGTGGGGTTTTTTTTGTTGTTGTCATTTTATGTAAATTATATACATTTCTTTTAGATGCATTGCTTGGACTAAATATTTAAGCCTAAACCCAAAATGCATATATAATTTTTCATAAACAAACTACACTTAATTTGATGCATACTCATCAGTCATACATAAATGAAACAGATCAGAATTCTCTGTTGTAAAGGCAAATGCATTTATTTGTAAATACTTTCAAATAAATGCAACAAAAATAGATTAAATATAATCAAATATTTGACCTGTTTTATTCACGTGTGATTTACAGACATCAAGTTAATGCAAACGTGCAGAAATTTCATAAGCAATTCAAATATATAAATCTTCAAAATTGTTCACTGTGGATATAAATATTTTTTTATTTATGCAGAGTCATTTGCAAACAAACCTCACACTGTGCTAATTATAACAACCTTTCTGATTAATTTCCCTCAGGTTTTAAAGAAAAATGCCTCTAAGAAAAATGCCTTATGGGAAACAACGTCATTCGATTACATTCCAGAACTAAAGGACCAAGACAAAGCTGCATTTTCTATGATAACGTTTTGTACCCAATCTGCTGTCGCAGGCTTTTTTTGCATCGCAAACCTGCCGTCCTCATCTCCCGAATCGTTTCTGCGACCATCCCGCGAAGCGACTGCCTATCATGAGATTCCGAATTTACAAGCGAAAGGTGGTAATACTGACTCTAGTGGTGGTCATCTGCGGGTTCGCCGTATGGAATAGCGGGAAACCGAAGAAGGCGAGCACCGCTGTTTTTCCCAAAGAGACGGAAGCGGGTAAACGGAGCAGTGTTGGCAGTCAACTACAAGTACAGGTCACGATCCCAGTAACCCGTAAGCCCATCAACGAAACTCTTCCAGAAAAACAGCAATTACAAATACAGGCAGCTGCCAAATCTGAAGCGGACAACGCAACTCTGGTGTACAGAGGAATCGTCTTTCAACTAAACTTCGACCAGACCCTACGAAACGAGGAGAAGTTTCGCTCCCTGCGGCAGAAGGATGACCTAGTTGTCGTCGTCCAAGTTCACAACCGTCCCGAATACCTACGCCTGCTGGTGGACAGCTTGAGGAAATCGAAAGGAATCGAGAACGTCTTGCTGATATTCAGCCACGACTTCTGGTCTCCGGAAATCAACCAGATCGTCGCGTCTGTCGACTTCTGCTTGGTTCTTCAGATATTCTTCCCCTTCAGCATCCAGCTCTACCCTCAAGAGTTCCCCGGGAACGACCCCAAGGACTGCCCTCGAGACATTCCTAAGAAAGATGCCTTAACCCTAGGCTGCTTAAACGCAGAGTACCCAGACTCCTTTGGACACTATCGAGAAGCCAAGTTCTCGCAGACCAAACATCATTGGTGGTGGAAGCTGCACTTTGTTTGGGATCGAGTCCGAGTCCTGAAGGAGCACCGAGGACTCTTATTGCTCATCGAGGAGGACCACTACCTCGCCCCCGACTTCTACCATCTCCTCAAACTCATGGCGTCCCTCAAGAAAGAGCAATGTCCCGATTGCGACATCTTATCCCTAGGAAGCTACGGACACATTGGATACTCCAGCAAAGCCAACAAAGTGGAAGTGAAGGCGTGGAAGTCCACCGAGCATAACATGGGAATGGTGCTGAACCGAGACACCTACCAAAAACTCCTCAGATGCACCGATGCCTTCTGCACCTACGACGATTATAACTGGGACTGGTCGTTGCAGCACCTTACCGTGACCTGTTTGCCCACATTCCTGAAGGTCATGGTCAGCGAGGCGCCCCGTGTCTTCCACGCCGGCGACTGTGGCATGCACCACAAGAAGTCGGCTTGCATGCCATCCAGCCAGAAGACGAAGATCGAGAACATTCTCCAGAGCAGCGGGAACCAGTTGTTTCCCAAGCAACTGCTCATTACAAAGAGACTCCCAGCTTCCGGAGCCAAGGGAGTGGCTCCTCACGTCAAAAACGGAGGCTGGGGAGACATCAGGGACCATGAACTCTGCAAGAGCTACCTTCGATTGCAGTGACTTTGCATCGTTTTTGTTGAGTTTTTTTTGCATCCTCTAATGAAAGCCTTTAAGAGTTCTTAACAGACTATTTCTTCCTATTGCCTGTTTTATTGAGATATTCCAAATAAAAAAAGTATGTGACGTTTGGATTTGGTGGTTATGAGCATCATTGAAGTATTATCACTGTTACTGTTTTCATGTTATCTATTATTAAACCGCATTTTTGTGCCATTTCGAAGACGACGTTTGTATGTATGATTTTACGATCTGCAAAAGCATGATTTTTCTTATAACTATGTGTATATATGTGTGTGTATATCTACAGACAGTGTGCTTTTGATCATAATTCCACCTTCTGTTTAAGGTTATGCTAAAACGACTGGGCTATTTTTGATATGCAGATGAACTATTTTCTATTTGCTTGAATGTAACTGACCGTTTTCCAGATGTACGGTTCTGCTTCATATTGAACATATTCCAGTATTAGAATGGTTTTGAAGCTTTTGCAAAACATTAAAATTGCATTGACTATCTCGCAGTCCTCCTTACCCCCTTTTAGACACTTTGTCCTATTTACGCAAGCTTTCGGATCTCTGGCCTCAATCTTCACAGATATGAGAAATTAAAGCCTTTGGAGCTAATTTGTGATGCTTTAGTTACTAATCACGTTTATTAGCCTAAACTACAACCAAAAACAAAAAAACATTAACTGATATGTATGTACGTTTATGTACACACACACATGTATACATATATATTAGTGCTGTTAAACAATCACATTTAATCGCACCCAAAATGTTTTTGTTTAAATATTTACATTAAATATATTTATATAATATGAATTGTATATAAACATATAAAAGTACTGTTTGCTGTATGTGTATTTATATAAACATAATAGATATTCACAGTACACATACATCTATTATGTAAACAATGTGGTTTGTTTGACAGCACTAATATATATATATATATATATAGAAACACGCACATACAGTTTTATATACAAATTTTTTTTTTAATTTACAGTTTTCATTCAGTTTAATTTTAAGCACTAAAATTAAATAAGCTTGAACTAACAACTGTGGACATATTTAAAAAAAATAAATTGCAAAATAATTGTATTTATAATTTGTTTAATTAAAAAAAATAACACAAAATTACTAAAATATTTAATTTTTTCAGCGTAAAAGTGCCTTTTTTATTCATACAATGGGAGCTGGAAACTGACAGAAACAGGAGAAACATTTAGATACACTAAGTATTTAATTTTGTGTACTGTTTTTTATTAAATATTTTAACATAATAATTGAATGATTTAAGCTGTAAGAGTGCTGTAGCTCCTTTTAACCTTTTTACCATGTTTGACTTTCAGTTCAGAAAATGATCAGTAAAAACACCCAGTAGTGCTTCATATCTTAATGTACAATTCATAGTGACACTCACAGATTGGTAAAAAGTTGTAAATTGTAACTTTTTGTTATTTCAAGACACATTGGTGACTGTCAAAACGGTGACTGACAAACAGCTGCAATGCTAGGGAGGCTGATCAAGTGTTTTTAGTGCATTGTTATGCAGTTGCATGGAAAAGATTCACGCATCCTCACTCCGCTGAGATCTTCTGGTCTGTTGACTTGATTCCATCTTTATTGTGCCTCTCAGGGATTTTTCACCTGTTTTATTGTCCCTCTGGTGAATTATTGATCTGAGCACTTTTCAAACGCACATGGTTTCTTTTCAGCTAATAATTCTCAGCCACTGAAATGCATCCTATTAATCATAAAATGCTTGTGTTAGCAATGGTAATAAAATACAGATCAATGCAGCAGAACAGTGAACTGCACCGACTTTAAATGCAGCAACAACCAGTATAAAATTTTACTGATGTTTAAAGAAATAGTTCACCCAAAAATGAAAATGTCATTTACTCACCCTCAGTTCCAAATCTGTATGTTCTTTGTTCTGCCAAACACAAAGATATTTGGTAAAAGAGTTGGCTGTTTTGGGTCATCATTGACTTCCGAAGTAGGGCAAAAAAATACTATGGGAGTCAGTGGTGACCCAACAGCCTGGTTACTCCAAAATATCTTCCAAAACAAAGAAATTCATACAGGTTTGGAAATATGCCAGAGTGAACTATCACTATAAATAATGAAAAAAAAAAAACTAGTTAGAGATCTTGATATTTGACCTCAAATGTTCTCATCAAATTCTCTCAAGATGAAATCATCATTGATTTAATATCTCTAAATGTACTTGTTGTACTTATGTATCCAGAAGGATTTTAGGAGAAGGATCTGTGACTAAATTACTAAATATCTTATCATTCTGTTGTGCTGAAAATCCTAACCAGTCAAAAATTAGTTCCTTTTAAAAGATTGCTTTTAAGTCTCTCAGCGTCAGCAAATCTTGTATTCGGTCTTTTATCAACTTGCTCTCTTTCTTTTTTTGTATTACATTTTGGAACTGGTTGATTATCACTGATTTCAGCTCATGCATCTCAGTTTTTGACTAACAATTATTTGTGAAAAACTAAATCTAAAAAAAAGACACTCCTACAATCAACCAGTTTAAAAAGGAAATGACAAAATATTATTTCGCTGAATTCAAGATTTGGTAATAAGGTAGGCATTTTTGACTGAAGAAAAAAATCACACACTTACAATTGAATTCTTTTGGAAGTTGTTCTATCTTACGGAGCCCCTTAAGGGACATGGAGGAGGAAAAAAATCGGGGTGGGTAAAAAAAAAAAAATCAAGGTGGAAAATTTTTTTTTTCAAATCTTTTGCGTTCTCTCGCAAACCTTTGCGTTCTCTCGCAAAACTTTGGCGTTCTCAGGCATGACCAGTTGCGCTCAGATAAACAATCCGTTTACTTTACGCTTTTAGTGGTTCAGACGGATCCGTACATTTATAATGGAACAGTTTATAGAGTTTTACTTTGAACTTGGACTGAAGTATAGAGAAATACGGTCAGTTTTTACGGGCAGCTGTTTACATCCAAGAACA
>JAUMHR010000030.1:2513864-2526088 GCA_032361145.1 Enteromius fasciolatus
TATGATATTTGCTGCGGGGGCACGGGCTTCGATAATCTCACTCCTTTTTGACCATACCTCTGTTTGCATCCCTGATATACTTATTATTATTATTATTTATGTTTTACTGGTATATACATTTTATAGTTGGTTATGTTCTAAATGGATTACTGTAAATGTATCATTGAATCACTTCTTGTAAGGTTTAAAACTAGGCTGCGGCCAGTGCTGGTCTTCAACCACTAGACCACAACGGTGTTTCTGAGCGAGCTCGTGTCTTCAGGGTTTTGTAGTAAACAGATTGTCTCTCCTATAGGTTCGTCTTCAGGTCCAGAGTGTGGATAAACCACTTTACAGAGGGACTTATCACTGTTTCCAGTCCATCATACGTCAAGAATCAGTGAGTAGAAACTTCAGTGGTTTTAACTATAGAATAAACACTCACAAACACAAATGGATATTTATTTTTTTCTATTCATTAATATTTTATTAACAACTTTCAGTTATTTTAAAAGAATTATTCTTTATACTTGAGTAAAATAATAACCAATTATATTACTACTGTTTTTACACACACTTGCACTAAAAACCAGATCAGTTTCATGAGAAAAACTTGCAATCTGGGTCACATTCAGTTGCGGTTGTGGTCAAGAGTGTCAAAAGTACTGAGGAACTTTCAGTTTAAGTACAGATAATATGTCAAGCCTACACACGCAAAACATTTAATTGTACTTGAGTACTTTAAGAGACATGCAATAAGATGCAGTTGAGATTTTCTTTTTAATCTTTTTGATGCAAAAATAAACCCAATTACATAATATATGCCCGAAAATAATACATAAATATATTACTAATGCACAAATATACAAGACTTACAATCGAATATTTATATTGAGAATAATTGACTTTTTAAAAATTTTCTCCTGGGAACATATATCAGGATATAAAGAGTGTATGTAATTGATATTTCTGTGTTTTTTAGCTTGTTTGACTGACCTGAGTCAGTGTAAACACTTCAACAATGTACGGTTGTTTAGATAGATTTTTAAATATGAATCCTATTAAAGTCGTATGTCTATATTTTAAAAACTCAGACACAAATGAATTTATTTAGTTGTTTATTTTTATTACAATATGCTTATTATACAAAGTTTACAAATATATATATATATATATATATATATATTATTAGTTACCTTTTATAGTTTGTTAAAATATTGTTCAATTTTTGCATATAATTAATTGAAGTATAGTTGTTAAGACATTTTATTTTTGAATACTGTTTTTTGTTTTTTTGTTTTTTTTTAATGCTATAGCATAAAATGATAAATGTACAACTCCTTTGTTGCTACCTTTTATATTTGTGCATATGTGACCCTGGAGCACAAAACCAGTAGTAAGGGTCAGTTTTTTTTTTTGTTTTTTACAGTTTTTATGCATCATCTGAAAGCTGAATAAATAATCTTTCCATTATCGTATGGTATATTAGGATAGAACAAAATTTGTTTGAGATAAAACTATTTGAAAGTCTGCAATCTAAGGGTGTAAAACAAACAAAATACTGAGAAAATCAAAGTTGTCCAAATGAAGTTCTTTGCAATGTTTTTTTCTAATCAAAAATGAAGACAGCAGGACATTTACGAAAAATCTTCTTGAAACATGATCTTTACTTAATATCCTAATGATTTTTTGGCATAAAAGAAAAAAAAATATATGCAGTGTATGTTGGCTATCGCTTCAAATATACCTGTGCTACTGATGACTCCTGGGTCACATACATGCAAGTAAACAAATGCACCTTGCATCACTTTGTTTCAATTTATCCGCAGATGCTTGGCCTTTATAAAGGCATTGGGTCACCCATGATGGGCCTGACGTTCATCAACGCCATTGTCTTTGGTGTTCAGGGCAACACCATGCGCAGGTTGGGCGAGGATACACCCATGAACCAGTTTCTAGCCGGAGCGGCGGCCGGCGCCATCCAGTGCGTGATCTGCTGCCCGATGGAACTGGCCAAGACCCGAATGCAGATGCAAGGAACAGGCGAGAAGAAGAAGTCCTCTCGGAAGGTCTACAAAAACTCGCTGGACTGTCTGGCTCGCATTTACCAACGCGAGGGTTTGCGCGGAGTTAACCGAGGAATGGTGACAACTCTCATTCGAGAGACACCAGGGTTCGGGGTTTATTTCCTGGCGTATGACCTCCTCACACGATCGCTGGGGTGTGAGCCAGAGGACCCGTACATGATCCCCAAGCTGCTATTCGCCGGTGGCATGTCAGGAATCGCGTCTTGGCTTTCAACGTATCCGGTGGATGTGATAAAATCACGCCTCCAAGCCGACGGGGTTGGAGGAAAGTACCAGTACAGCAGCATCATGGACTGTACAAGGAAGAGCATCCAACGCGAAGGCTGGCGGGTTTTCACGCGCGGACTTACTTCCACTCTTCTACGGGCGTTTCCAGTCAACGCAGCCACTTTTGCAACAGTCACGCTCTTCCTTTTGTACGTCCGCCCAGACGAGGGGTTGAAAGACTGCGAAGCAGCTCCAGCTTCGCATCAAGCACCGTTGCAGCAGCAAGCGCAACCATCCAGTCTGTGAGTAAGCTCAGATTTCTGGAATAGCGACTAGCATAGCACCTCCCTGAAATAGTGGCTGACCTGTTACTAAACAAACAGTTGCTGTGCACCGAGCACATCGGCCTACTGTAAACGAAATTGCACAACCTTTCTATCCGTACAATGACTTGAGCTCCACATCTATATATATATATATATATATAATTTTTTTTCCGTTTTATATATTCTATGATATTTAACAAAGACGTTCCCTGAGTCTGCCTTACGAGAGCTGAACGAATCCCGAAAGTAAGAGTTTGCATGTTTGCAGCTCCTTTTGCTGTAACTTTGCGGAACTGGTAAAACTTGACTGAATGTTGCAAATTATTGCTACACCGAAGAGATTCCAGTGTCTAAACAAATGCTCAAGTTTAGTTAGGGTGGACACCAGTTGATGTGAATGAAATATTCATGTTAGAATGTAGAGTGTAGGTTGTGCTGTCTTAAGGTTTTAGGTCATTTTTGTTGTCCACTGTGTGCATTTTGGAAAAGTAGTTACCAAGGTCCTTCCCAGCCTCGTTTTTGTTTGCATCAAACTTAACACGGCCTCTACCCTGACTAATACCCCGGACACAAAATTAAATTTGCACTCTCAACCCCACCCAGGCATGGACAAATATGATTTCGACACTGGAGAATGTAGTCTTTGTTATTATGATGTTTTTAATCTGAGGAGTGAGAGCCTACTTTTAGTGGAAGCTGCTTGTAATATTGCCTACAACATTGCAATATCTTGAAGGCCCACTGTTAAAGTTGTGAAATCAATATGGTAGACATCAAATTACATTTGCTAAAGTTTCTAAATCACAAATCTGAGGAACTAATGATGTTGTCTACTTGAATCGTCTTAGCCTAAATTCATTTGGTTCCTGGGGCCTGTTCCATAAACCAAGATTAGAGTATAAGCCAGGCTTATTTCAGTTATTGCCAGTTAATTTGTATTAAAATAAGTCAGACAATCTGCCATGAGCCTGGCTTATTTGGTAAACTTGTTTTATGGAACAGGCCCCTGGTGTACTGAAATAAGAGAATAAACCAAAGTTTTTGCCCAACAAATCAAATTCTGTCCCCATAAATGTAAGCCCTGAATTTATGGTGTATTATCTACAAAATTAATGCAATATTTGCATGTTCTCTATAACTTATTAAAAGTGTTTGGATAAAGATCGTTTCTGGTCCACTGTAATTATATCTAAACTGAGTTTTAAATGACCTGCTGTGTTTAAGTAATGTCTTGATTTACTGAAGCATGTGGGTTGTCTCTGTTAGATCAATATATTTTATGTTTGTATATATCGAGGATTGGAATTTTCTCAGCATATAGAAAGGTGTGTAAATAGAGTTGCATATGTTTAATTTCAAAGTGCTGAATGTATGAGACTAAAATATGCACTTGGGAAAGAAGTAGACCGAAAAGGTTTGCATGGCTTTTAAAGAATGTGCTGCTCTTTTTGTAACGGTTACAGATTGTATGTTGTATTAAATGTAAATATGTAGTATTATATTAAAAAGGGAAGTTTAGACATGCATTGCAAACAAAAATGTTTTGTGGGATATCTGTGAGAAATGTAAATAAACTGTATGTTACAGACGTACTAAAGTGGTTTTAATTAGAATAGTATGTTTTCTTTCTTTTTTTAGATTTGTTGTTACTGCTGTTGCTGAACAGATGGATCAGTATTGAATCTGATTAAATGTCTGTCCAATTTTTGTATGAAAAAAAGAGTAGTTCTGTACTGCTCCCATTTGAAAAGTAGTTGGCCTCAACCAATTTACACATTGCTTTTGGTCAGCAAAAATATGTGAAAATAAATGGGATAAATTATATATCTTGTGTCTTTTGTGTCTTTATATATAAAATTATGTTGACATTATGTGGTGGGATAAACACAAGAATTAGATTCTGTGATTATAGATATTTTATTTGATTTTTAACATGAAAATGCATTTCAGGTTCTAAGCCAAACCATTCATTTTTAATTACTGCCTTATTTTATTCAGCCTTGTTTATGGTTTGACTAATGTTGAACCCTTTAGAGGAGTCCAGGTACTAATCTTAAAACTAGTGAGTAGAAAAATCAAAGTGAGATTGCACAACTGCTCAAGGCACATTACTCATCCAGGGATTTCTTTCCGGGTACACCATCTCTAGTTTTAGCACGCAGCTTGTTTACTTGAGATTCTGCAATGTCTGCCCGCTCTTCTGCCTCTTCTAGCTCATGCTGCAATTTTCGTAACTTGGCCAGGTTGGCATTTGCCTGTTCCTCTGCTTCTTCAGCAGAACGTTTGTAAGATTTTACTTTGAGTTGTAGCTTGTCCACCAAGTCCTGCAGTCTTGCCAAATTCTTTCGATCCTCGTCCGTCTGATAAGTCAGCTCCTTAATGCGTCGCTCATATTTTCTCACACTTTTAATGGACTCTGAACCTCGCTTTTGCTCTGCGTCCAATTCATTCTCAAGATCACGGATACGTGCCTCCATTTTCTGTAGCTGCTTTTTCCCACCTTTCATTGCTACTTGCTCTGCTTCATCTAGACGGTGCTGTAGGTCTTTAATGGTCTGTTCCATGTTCTTTTTCATCCTTTCAAGGTGTGCACTAGTGTCTTGTTCCTTCTTTAACTCCTCAGCCATCATAGCTGCATCAGTGATGGCTTTCTTTGCCTTTTCTTCTGCATTGCGATTCTCTTGCACCAGCTCCTCCATTTCATTTTGGAGCTGAAGCAGATCTGACTCTTGCTTCTTCTTTTGGTTGACGAGGCTGATGTTTTGCGAGTGCAAGAGTTGCATCCTCTCAGTTGCTTCAGTAAGTTCTTGTTCTGCTAGTTTGCGACCCCTCTCAGTTTGTTCCAGCACTGCTCTGACTTCTTCTAGTTCTGCTTGAATCAGGTTGTTTCTGCGCTCCAACAGGGCAATGTTTTCCTTCAGATCATCATTACTATGAAGGGTGTCGTCTAGTTGGAGTTGAGTGTCCTTTAAGCATGACTGGATCATCTTCAGCTGCTTCTGAGCATCTGCTGCCTGTCTGTTGGCCTGGCTTAGTTGAATTTCCATTTCATTAAGATCTCCCTCCATCTTCTTTTTTACTCTTAAGGCCTCGTTACGGCTTCTAGTCTCTGCCTCAAGGGAGGCCTGCAAGGATTCAACCATACGCTGGTAGTTTCTTTTTGCTTGTTCCATTTCCTCATCCTTCTCGGCTATCTTGCGGTCAACATCTGCCTTTAGCTGGTTGAACTCCAGCTGAGCTCTTAGGATCTTACCTTCTTCATGCTCAACTGAAGCATCAGCTTCTTCCAGTGCAGACTGCAACTCCGCTTTCTCCTGTTCCATCTGTTTCCTCAGTTTTTCTAACTCATGGACACTCTTCCGTCCTTCTCCCACTTGATCTGTTAAGTCTGAGATCTCATCCTGTAGATTCTTGTTTTCCCTTTTGAGAGTCTCAAGGTGATCTAGGGTTTCTTCATAGGAATTCTTCAGTTTAAAGAGCTCGGTACTTAAGCTGCGGGCTTCCTTTTGCGCTCCCTCAAGCTCACACTGTGACTCTTCATACTTTTGTTTCCACTCCGCAATAACTTTGTCAAAGGACTTCTGTTTTTTGTCCAGGGCTGCTGATGCGGCATTTGACCGTTCTAGGTCTAGCATCAGATCCTCAATCTCATTTTGCAGGCGATGTTTTGTTTTCTCAAGGGAAGAACACTTTGCATTCACTGCTTCCACTGCTTCTTCTGCCTCTTGCAATTTCTGTACAAGCTTCTTTTTGGCTTCCTCCAGTTCCTCTGTTCTCTGAATTCCATCAGTTTCATACCTTGCCCTCCATGTTGCTACCTCTGTGTTGGCCTTGGATAATGCTCGTTGGAGCTCAGCTTTTGCTTCTTGTTCCTCCTCAAATTGCTCTCTTAGTAAGTCACAATCATGACGAGCTGACTGCACTGCATGAGCAAGTGCATTCTTTGCTTTCACTTCTTCCTCAAGTTGCCTTCTTAGGTCTTCAAGTTGCTGAGTGTAGGAGGTCTTTCCTCTAGTGAGTTGGGAAATCAGACATTCCTTCTCCTCTAGTTGTCGTCCAACCTCCCCATTTTCAGTCAGCAGCTTGGCTTTCTGGGTAGACAAATCATTCAGAGCCCTCTGGGCTTCTTCAGCTTTTGACCTATGCTCGTTCATCTGATCTTCCAGAGAACGGCACATCTTTTCAAGATTTACCTTGGCTTTTACCACACTCTCCATGTTTGAGGAAAGGTCATCCAATTCCAACTTGAATTCAACTTTTTCTTTCTCCAACTTTTGTTTGACCCTTTGCAAATTGTCAATCTGTTCCCCTAGTTCAGCCACACTGTCGGCATGTTTCTTCCGAAGGGAGGCATTAGTGGCCTCATGCTGAAGGGTGGATTCCTCAAGGTCTCTGCGCAACTTTTGAAACTCTGCCTCTCTTTTTTTATTGAGTTCTACCTGAGCACATGTGGCCCCACCTGCCTCTTCCAAGCGCTCACTGATGTCCTCCAGTTCTCGAGAAATATCAGATCTTTGTTTCTCCACCTTTGCACGAGCCGCACGCTCCGCATCCAGCTCCTCTTCCAGTTCTTCAATTCGAGCCTGATTTTCTTTAAGTTTTTTCTGCAACTGTGTTGAAGCCGTTTGCTCGTCATCAATCCTTCCATTCAGCTGATTAATTTCGAAGTCTTTCTTTTTAAGTTTTTCCTCTAGCTGCTGTTTGTCATTCTCCAAATCCATTACATTTTCTTGAGTCAGTTTCACGTCTCCTTCCAGTTTTCTTTTGCTTCGCTCTAAGTCCATCCTAACTTTTTTCTCTTGCTCCAATGAGCCCTCAAGGTCATCCACCTGTTGTTCAAGCTTAGCTTTTGCTTTTGTCAGTGCGTTTACTTTGTCCTCCTCACTTTGAAGGTCATCCAGTGTTTGCTGATGAGCCTCTTGTAGAGCTTTTTTCTCTTTGGTGAGTTTCATTATGTTTTCATCAAGAGATGCCATTTCTTCGGTCAAATTCTTTACTTTGTTCTCAGTGGCATGTTTTTCCTTTTCCACCTTGGCCAATGTCAGTTCTAGGTCATCTATATCTCTCTTGAGCTCAGAACATTCATCCTCCAACTTGCGTTTCTTGGCTGTGAGGTCTGCATTTATCTCTTCCTCATCCTCTATACGTTCTGACAGCTCTTTGACTTTTGCTTCTAGCTGGATTTTGCTTTTTATAAGCTGTTCACATCGTTCTTCAGCATCCGTTAGGGTGTCTTGCTCTGATTGCAGCTGAAGAAGCAAATCATTCTTTTCTTGAAGAAGACTGACCATCTTCTCCTCCAACTCTTTCCTCCTGGCCTCAGATTTCTCCAACGCTTCTTTTAATTTACTGAATTCATCCTTCATGTTTGCCATCTCCTTTTCAGACTCAGCACTCCTTAGTAAAGGTTTTATCTTAAAAAACAGTTTCATCCATGGCCAGTTTTTCACACCAAGGAAGGAACGAAGGTTCCACTGGATGACCATGAGGGCATCTCTTCTTTCTACCAGTTTCTGATACTCAACTCTCATCAGTAACCCACGAGCATAAGCTTGGATCCTTGTGAGGATGCGAGCGAGCTGGTCATCTCGCATCTCTTCTAAAGTACCAAGCAGGCCAGCTTTGAAAAAGACTTTTGTGTGGCCAAATTTGTATTGCGTGTGGTCAATATCTAGTGAGCCTAACAGCTTCTCAGCACTTTTCTTGTTTTCAATGAACTGACCTTCTGGGATGGCTGATGCATTTAGGATTCTGTACCTCTGTTTGAAATCGCCATAAAGGATCCTGTTTGGGAAACCTTTCCTGCAAATTCTGATACCCTCCAGTACACCATTGCAGCGAAGCTGGTGCATGACCAGACAGTTGTCCATGATTCCTGGAGTCTTGCTCTCATTTGGAATCAAACAACGGACAAAGTGTGGGTGTGTGGTTTTCAGATTGGTCATTAATTTGTTAAGATTTTCTCTGTGCAGGGCAGACACTGTCTGAAATGATGAGCCTTTTTTCTTGGCACCTTTTCCGCCAGACTTTTCCGCTCCTCCTTCTCCTGCATAGTTTGAGAATAGATGACTCAACAGCTTCAAAGAGGATTTCTGAAAGAGCCCAACTACAGTTTCATTCAGTGGGTCTTTGTTTTTCACCAGCCAACCAGTAATGTTATAGTCAACAGTACCTGCATAGTGGGCCAAAGCAAAGTGTGCTTCTGCCTTTCCCTTTACAACTCGTGGCTTCTGGAAAATGTTTGTCTTGCCCAAATGGTTGTCATACAGCTTTGCTTTGAATGTCTGATCACTGGCCTTTGGAAACATGCACTCTTCCTCAAGAATGGACATAATCCCTAGGGGTTTTTCAATCAGATCGATGCAGGCTTGCAGATCCATCCCAAAGTCAATGAACTCCCAGTCAATCCCCTCTTTTTTGTATTCCTCTTGTTCCAGAACGAACATGTGGTGATTAAAAAACTGTTGCAGCTTTTCATTGGTAAAATTAATGCAGAGTTGTTCAAATGTGTTGAAATCGAAGATCTCAAAGCCAGCAATGTCTAGTACACCGATAAAATATTGCCGATGTTGCTTCGTGTCAAGAGATTGGTTAATTCTTACCACCATCCAGTTGAACATTTTCTCATACACCGACTTTGCCAGTGCACCAATCGAGTAATACACTTGGTCCACACTCTGTCCTTTTGTAACATACTCATTGCCTACCTTGACCCTTGGATGGCAGAGTCCTTTGAGCAGGTCAGCAGAGTTCAGCCCCATTAGATAAGCTGCCTTATCTGCATCTTCAGTACCGTCAGGCTCTGCCTGCTCTTCACGCTGTTTCTGTTTAAACTTCATATTGCCATAGTGCATGATAGCACCTGTCAGTTTGTAGACTCCTATCTTTTCTTCACCAGTGAAGCCAAGTACGTCAAATGCCTTGTCAGTAGCAAGTAGCTCGTCATTGTCATTGATTGACGTGACGGTTACTTCTCCTTGGGAGATATAAGAGTAATCATATGGATTATTGGTGATCAACATCATGTCCAACAGTTCAGGCTTTTCGTTGGACAGTATTTGGAAAAAGATGTGGTAATTTCTCTCAGCTTTCAGTTGAAAGGTCACACGAGACTTCTCCAGCAGGTACGTCTCGACATCAGCAGAAGAGAGTTTGCCACTCGTCCCAAAATGAATGCGGATGAATTTCCCAAAGCGCGATGAGTTGTCATTTCTCAGTGTTTTAGCATTACCGAAAGCCTCGAGTGCAGGGTTAGCCTGGATAATCTGATCCTCCAGGGTTCCCTTGCTGGTGTCTTTCTTTCCTGTTGCTCCACTAGCGGCAGCAATGCTTGCAAAATACTGGATGACCCTCTTGGTGTTGACTGTCTTCCCAGCACCGGATTCTCCGGTGATAAGGACAGACTGGTTCTCCCGGTCAGTTAGCATGTATTGATAAGCATTATCCGAGATAGAAAAGATGTGAGGCGGGGCCTCTGTTCTCTTCTTACCTCGGTAAGCTGCGACTACTTCTGAGTCGTACACGGGTAACCACTTGTACGGGTTGACGGTTACGCAGAAGAGCCCTGAGTAGGTGTAGATCATCCAGGCTGCATAACGCTCTTTGAGGTTGAACAGCACTGCAGGCTCGTGAAGGAAAGTGAGCATCGCCATGTCTTCGATTTTATCGAATTTAGGCGGGTTCTGGGGATGGACATCTCCATCCTTGACGGTCACGGTTCTTCCATCCTCAGTCTTTACAGTCACCTTGCCTCCTTCCTTGCTGACAACTTGCCCCTTCACATACTCCACCTTTTCATCCACAACAAAACATTCAGTCTTGATGTCGAAGGCTCTCGTCTGAGCTTCCAGACGCTCTTTATCAGACTTCCTCAGGAAGGGAGCGGCCTTCCCGAACTCTGCCATCAGAGCATCACCCATCCTGACCGTGTCAGATTTCAAGGTACAGAGAGAATTGATGAGTACACCTCGACTGCGGAAACTTTAAAGACGCAAACCACTAGTGCTTGGTTTTTATAGACAGTAGTGGAGATCCAAATAAGGATTTGAAAGGAAGGAACACAAGGGCAGGGATTTATCAAGAGTTAAAAGTGGTGTGAGGTCAGTAACAAGACCTTTAGTTGTTGATGTCCTTATATAGACAACAAACACCTCCCTGATTGTTTCCATCCTTTAGAAATACTAGACATACACTCTTAAAAAAAAGATGCTTCAGGATGCCATAGAAGAACCTTTTTGTCTAAATGGTTCCATAAAGAACCTTTTAATATCTGAAGAACCTTTCTGTTCAACAAAAGGTTCTTTGTGGCAAAAGAAGATTATTAATGAGATTATTAAGATTCTTTAGATTATAAAAAGGTAAGAAAGATATTGTTCTTTAAAGAACCTTTGACTAAACTGTTCGTTGTAGAACCAAAAATGGTTCTTCTATCTCATCGCTTTGAAGCACCTTTCCTTTTTTAAGAGTGTAACTAAAATTAAGTATGAAGCAGTGAAGACATTTAACAGATTTCTCTATAGCCCGATTCATCAAAAAACCCTGAAAATGTTTGGTTTTCACAAATGATTAAACTGCACATAGTAAGAAATGTTTCTGAAGACTGGAGCAATGATGCTGAAAACTCTGCTTTGATTACAGAAATACATTAGAGTAGAAAACTGCTTAAATTGTAATGAATTGTTTTTACAGTATTTTTGTTTAAATCAGCCATGGTGAGCAGAAGGGACTCAAAAAACATAAGAAATAAATTTACTCTAAATTTGACAGTACAAAACGGTAATGTATGTACATATATGTCAGTATACTATAATAATCATTTAGGAAAATACTGCATGGCTATCCTATGCAATACTAAACGGAAAACAGATCATGTAATGTCCACGTTAAGTAGGACAAAGATGTGCTCTAATGGGAGCTGAGAGTCAGGAATGTGTTTGTTTTATCTTTTTTGGTCATTATCAGCTCTCCTCTGATAGATGCTGGAGACGCCTGAGAGATTGCTGACAGCAAAGACTCATCCTCGCTCAGACACAGCCCTGAAATAGAACACAGGAATGAAAAGAAGGCTGTTCGTCTTTTGTTATTATCTACCTCCCTGTACTGTCTCTGAGCCTCATTCATGAAACAAGAAACAAATCTGTGCAACTCATCTCTCATAAATCCATTCTATGCCATTCAAAACAAGCTGATGATCAATCATTTTCTTCATGCATGACTTTAATTTGACATCTCAAGCATATTTTAGATAGAATTATGACATGAGTTCATGTTCTTAATGAAATGAAGTGATTCTATGTCATGCATTAATTAGCATTTATATTTATTCATATACAACCAGCATAGTAATTTTGCTTTTATTTTATTTTTTTACAGTTTTATTTAGCTTTTTAGTTTTTAAAAGTGATAATTACATTTTTTTAAGTAATTTTATGCTTTTGTTATACATATTTCTTTATTTTATTTCATTTCACAGAATGGTTCTGTCAAAGTTATACATGTAGATTTTTATTTTTAAGTTTAGTAATTGTCCTTTTGCCATTTTTAGCCATCTTTCTTTATATATATATATATATATATATATATATATATATATATATATATGTTTGTATTATTTGCTGTATTTGCT
>JAUMHR010000030.1:2535776-2554472 GCA_032361145.1 Enteromius fasciolatus
CTGAGACAGACTCAATCCAGAAGAACTGTGACAACGTCTCCAAGATGAAGAAAAAAACCTACCTGGAAAGCTACCTGAAAAACTATGGGCAAGTGTACCTCAGAACAGAAGCTGTTTTACCGAAAGCTGTAATACCAATTATTTATTTGATATTTCCAACTGACATGCTACGTATACAGTGCAGTGGAAAAGTGCTCAGCTGAGAAGAGATGTGAATGAAGACTTGTGGTGTGTGAGTAGCAGTGGTCAGGATGTGTGTGTCTCACCCGTCCGTCCAGAGTCAGTAAGATAGAGTCGCTCTTGATGTCTCTGTGAATGACGCCCTGGGAGTGAAGATAACACAGAGCCTGAAGAACAGCTTCACACACAGTCGCAATTTGCTCCTCCGTTAGCCTGAACACACACACAGACCATTATGACGCTTTCAAAAGAAGACTAGATTTCTATTTCAAATAAATGCTGTTTTATTTTTTTACATTAGTGTACAATACAGAATTTACAATACTGTGTTTTAAACACTGATAATAATCAGAAATGTTATTTTCATATCAGAATTATTCTGAAGAATCATGTGACACTGAAGACTGGAGTAATGATGCTGAAAATTCAGCTGCGCATCATAGAAATAAATGTAAGTTTTATATAGATTTACACAATTTTTTATTTTTATTTTTTTTAATTTCACTGTCAGAGCAGCCGAAGTTTCCATAGACTGATGTTCTTCTGATCACTCAGTAAAGCCCAGCACACCTCTCATGACCTACATGTGATCTGAGGAATCACTGATGTAAAAACAGTTTCTGACCTGGTTTCTGAGACGATGTTGGTCAGAGCGCCTCCCTGCAGGTATTCCATGATGACCCAGAGCTCTTCACCCACCAATGCACTCTTATACATCTCCACCACGTTCTTATGCCTGTAATCTCTCATGATAACCACCTGTGTGCAAACATATAAAAAAAAGCTTTTATTACATTAATACTATAGATACAGGAGCAAGAGAAAGATTTTGTGTGTACACACACACATATATATATATATAGTTTTTACAAAAATAATATCATGTGTTATAATTAAAAACAGTTTTATTACCAATATTGCATTTTATTTAAATTTTTCATTTTCATTACAATTTCTGTTAAAGTCAAGTTCATTTTTTGTGAGCTTTTGTCACTTTTTATTAGTTTTTACACAATATTATACACACACACTATTTAAAAAATATATAAAATGATAAATAACATATGTACAACGTATTTTAGTATAACTGTTATAGTTTGTGTAAACATATTGTATTCATGCTAAAAATTTCATTTGAAATGATAAAGTATAATTTTATATTATATTAAATATTTTATATTAAAAATATTATAATAATTTATTATAATAATTTTATATTAAATAATTTTGTTGCATGTTTTTTGTAATTTTTAAGGGTTTTTAGTTTGTTATTTGTTTTTTTGTAAATATGACTATAGTTCACATTACCTTTTACTTTTGCTATTTTAGTACTTAATCATAAATTAAATAAAAATAGAAATGATGCTTTGGCAACTGGTAAAAATAAATGTAAGAATGATATATTCTATTTTTAATTATTGTCTAGTTTGTCACATAACCTAAATGTTTTTTGCTTATAAAATTCATATATATTTTAAATTTATATTTTAGTACTATATTTAAATATACATTTAAATAAAATTATGTATATTTATTTGTGTGTGTGTATATATTGTTGCTACAATATACGTCAGTGTGTATAAACAGTTATTTTTGCTCCTGACCTTATTTTAATATACATTTTTAAGAGTTTCATATATATACAAAATATATATATTCATATATATGTCCATGTTTGTCAGTTTATGTGTCACCCTCACCTGAGCATCGGTTCTGGTTATTTGTGCCTACGCTAACATCTGTGCTGTTTCAGAACTGTTAAGTGAATCAGGCCCTGAATGTGCAGTGAAAGACATACTTCATTGAAGAGCAGCTCTCTCCTCTGCTGCTTGCGGAGGTCCATCATCTTAACAGCCACCTGCCGCCCGCTGCTCTTCTCTCGAGCGATGCATACCACACCCGTGGAGCCCTCGCCGATCTTTACAAAGTTCTCCAGAGACAAGCGAGGGTCTCCGGGGTCCACCACTGTCTGCAGCGCGGCCCTGAACTGCTGGTGGGTGAGTCCAGGTGTCTCAGGGCTGACGGCGGGCGTTGGGGGCGCTCTGAGGCTGGGGGACTGGGCTCCTCTGGGGGCAGCGGGCGAGCCGGTTGGAGCTGGTCTGGGCTGAGACGGGCTGTCCTGCATCAGAGGGGCCGGGGCCAGACTCTTAGGGGACATCAAGTCTCTGGAGGAACACTGGATGTTTCGATGGATGGCTGCTTTAGGACTACTGGTGCCGTTGGGTTTGGAAGTGGCTGGAAAACTTGCTGAATTTACCTGCATTACAGAAAAAGATGAAGTGTTTTAAGTTCTTTAGACACATGTGGGGAAAAAATATTATTATTAAATTAAATAAATATTATTATTACTCTAGAAAAATATTAAAGGAATTTAAAGCTTTATCAACAACATCTTAGCAGTGTTGGTGATGTTAACTAAAACTATTACTATACAACTACAGTAACAATAAATATATATATATATATATATATATACATATATATATAGTTCATTTAACCTGTATTCAAGGAAAAATATGGTGTATATCACATATCGAGAAATAGTAGCTGATTACACTGGAACAATATTGGGATACAGATGGTAACTAAAACTACAGAAAAATTTAAAATAATTGATTAAAATAAAATTTAAATAAATAATTAAATGATATACAACATAAATATTACTTGATAATTATTCATGAAAATTAGAAATGCTTCTTTTGGCAGCTAACTCAGAAAAGGAAGAACAAAATGAAAAATAAATAAATAAAAATAAAAGTGAAACAAAATATATCTGCAATAATAGTTCATATTAAAAACTTACTAATAAAAATGACAAGTACATCAACATTTCAGAAATTCAGAAAATTAGTATTTAGCATTAGTATTTTTGTTTTTAATCATAATAACACATAGAATATAATGCTATTTTTAAATTAAAATGTAATGTAGTAATAAGATATAACATAGTGAACTTTGAAAACAAACAAAAAAAAAAAATATATATATATATATATATATACATACATACATACACAGTTTGCATTATTAGTATTAGTATGTATTTGACTTTATGTATTCCCTGGGAACCTCCTAATGCATGGCGAGGAGCAGAGTTTGAGTGGATTTGTGCATTTCTCCACAGCTGGGGAAATGCAGAAAATTGTTAAGTCTTGGGGTCAGAAAACTTAAAAAAAAAAATAGTCAAACAGCCCCTACATCAGCACATGTTGTTTGGGAGGGTTTCAAGAAAACTTTCCTTGCTCATCCAAAAACAAACTCCAGTATATTCAGTTGTCAGACAGGACCGGAACTACAAATGGGACCGGCTTCTATGATCAGATGAAACTAAAAGATTAGATTTTTAGCAGCAATCACTCAGGATGCGTTTGGTGAACACAGGGATAAAATGACTCCATGTGTATAATGAAGTATTGACTGACTGTTAGATCTTGGAGGAGAACCATTATGGAGCTGGTAATCTGAAGGATCTTGAGTGATTCTGGATGAAGGAATGGTCTCTTTTCTCTTATCAGGTGTTCTCCAAACTCTTCAGGCATTACAGAAGAAAACTCAGAGCTGATATCTTGGGAAAAGGACCTATTGTAGCAATAATTGGGTGCCAGTAATTGTGGCCAAAATCTATTCAAGAAAAACAGTTATTTCTTTTTCAGTTATTTTTTTTTTTCAATTGTTTTTCTTCAATGATAGGTTAGAATTTCATAATTTTTTTGAATGAAACATCAAAAGTATAAACAATGCAGTTTTATTTTCCCAAGACACCTTTACTTATATTTACAAGGGTGCCAATATTAGTGGAGGGCACTGTATATATGTGTGTGTGTGTGTGGAGTTTATTTGCAAAAACAGACTAACTAAAATGACATTTCTTAAAACAATGTGATTTTATCACATTGTTATCACATTTTATATACAGTATATATATATATAGACAAATATATATATACAGTACACGCACACACACACACAGTAGACAACATTTGAAGTGGATTACCAAAGCTGAATGTTTTTGATCCACTTCCAATGTTGACTGCTATACACATAACCTAATAGAAATGCTGGAAAAAATATTTTTATAAAACGTGTTTGTTACCTTGTAGTTATATGTGGACTGAGGTCTCCTTGGCGTGTCTATCTTGGGCTGATCTTGGGCTCCGGTGTTTTCTCTGAAGGGGCTGTAGAGACACGACACGGGTCTCTGGCTGGGTTTACTGTCTGTTTTATCAGTAGCAGGCCCTTCAGGAGCAGCTCTAGGAGAGAGCAGAATGTCCCGGGGCATCAGCACCGGCTGTCCCATAAACATGGACTTGGCTCTGGGCCGTGACTCAGAGGTTATGCTACTGTTCTTGGTTTCGGGGCGCGGGCTCCCGCTCTCGCTCTGGACCTGTCGAGATCTCCAGAGCCAGTCTGACCCGGGCTGACCACTTCTCCGACTGACCTCGTTCAGCTCCTGATACTCATACGTCTCTCCTTCAGCTACTTCACCCAGACGGCCCAGAGACTGGGCTCGTTTCCTTAAAGATGGACTGGTTCTCCTTAATGAGTTCGAGCTCGTTACAGAGAGACGATTCATCTGAGCGATCGCCGCAGAAATATAGTCCTCGTGTCCGATGAAACTGCCACGAATGATCCTCTGGAAGAGAGAGTTCAACTTGATGTTAAAAATTACTCTATTTGAAAAAAAATTACTGCACTGACACAAATGTAGCATTAGTCCCTCAGCAATGGATGTGAATGGGTGCCGTCAGAAAGAGAGTCCAAACAGCTGGTAAAAACATCACAATAATTCACAGCACTCCAGTCTATTAGTTAACATCTGGAGAAGACAAAAGATCAAACTCATTCAGCATTAAGACATTTTAACTCAAATTTGAGTCCATAATAACTCTTCTTCCAGTGAAAAAGTGTTCTGGCCTGAATCAGATCAAGCAGCGTTTACAAAACAGCTCTAAAGAAATATGTGTCTGTATTTTCATGTGAGAGACAACAGGAGATGGGCGAGTTATGATGATGGACTCAGGTTTTAAATATAAAAAGCGCCTTATTGCTGGATTAGTTGCAAGAGACATTTCTCCAGATCTGATGAAGATACAAACTCATCCTGATCTTAAATGAACTGAGGATGTTAGATGTTACTTGTTTTACTTTTTGTATTGTCATGGATCAGCTGCACACTCAGATCAGTGTCATATGTGATGATTATATAATGTGTATAATGCATGACAGCTTTAATTACACCAGTGCAGATGAAAAACACATCGTTCTTCACATTCCTGCTCGGAAAACTAAGAAACTTTAGCCAGCGGGAATGAAGACATGCCACTTAGATGATCACTCATGCAATTACAGTTAGATAACTTAAAACAGTTTGATTAACAGAAGTTAATATTTTATATTTAATTAGGGGAATAGGACTGTAAATAAATACATTTTTGTTTTGCAAATCTTTCACCTACCTAGTGAACATTTAAAAAATACATATTAATGTTAAAAACTGTGTTGCTGGAAAAATATTTTTGCTTAATTGTCATTAAAATAGTGTCACTAAATTTGAAGTACTGAACGAGGAAGCACTATGATGCTGCTGCTGAAATCATTATATAAGAGCAGTGCTGAGCAGGTCTGTCAGGTCATAATTAGGGGATAGAAACGCTTCGTGTCAAATTTGAATAGTGTTTCTGATATGTGAGAAGCCTGGGGAAATGTGACAAAGACGTTGGCTTAGATATTAACCAAACCTCCCTCTACAGAACCTGTTTAACAGAGACACAAGTATTTACAACCAGAATCTTTCTCAGGGAAAAGTCCTGTCTGTGTGTGACATTTGTAAAGACTTTACAGCAGCTGCTGCTAGGAGTATACCATCTCACAGCAAAATGAGAGCCTAAAATGCAGTTTATTTGTTTGTTTTTTACTTTGTCAGGAAAAAATATATATGTATATGTGTGTGTGTGTGTGTGTGTGTGTGTGCATTAAATTCCATTAATTGTATCACATTACAGAGATTTACTTGCTTCAAGTTTTTAAAATGTAATTTATGTAAAAGTCATACTTAGGTTTATCTATAAATACAATAAACCATAATGTGGCTGCATGCATTTAACACATACATAACAATATTGCAAGAAATGCAAGCCTGCCAGAGACTGAAGGAGCCGTACCTTCTGTGGTTTGAGCTGCACCTGTGTGATGTTGGAGGGATCCACCACAGGTTTGGGTCTCCGGAGCGTGTCTATGAGGCTTTGCCATTGAGACGGCAGACCCACGAAACAGCCCTGCACCGGGTCGAAGGATGTGTGCACCCTGTGCTCGAAGTTCCTGGGAGCTGAGATCTCCAGCCTCCTCTTCTTCTTCTTCCTCTGGAACATTCCGAAGACCTGCTGGAAACAAGAGTCTTTGCCATCATTACCCCAGAGAAGAGCCATGACTCTGAGAAAACACCAGACTGAAGACAAGCTCAGAGCTGTCAATCAGACTCCGGAGGACACGCCCTTTCCTGATGCAGCTCAGAAACACACTTTAACCTGAGACCGAGAGCCTCCTCTTACACACTCGAACTGTAGAGCGAGTCTGGACCGGAATGCACATTTAACTAGCTACAGTGAGTGTATCAATACTGCTGCGGGTCAATGTAGGAGACCACATGATTCCCTGTATATTGGATTTCCCAGAAAAACCCATAAAGAGAGCTTTATAAAGTATAAGTATATTTTTTAAAGTATATTTTTAAAAATAAAATATAAAATAATTTATAAAATATAAAATAATTTATATTATAATATTATAACATTTTATTCTTTTGATTTCATATAATAATTCAATTATAATATTAAAAATAGGACTATATGCAGTAAAATGCTTTGCACTGATATCAGCTGTATCTATCTATCTATCTATCTATCTATCTATATAGCCTGATATTTTTGCTTAATTGTGTAAAAAAAGTATTATTTTCCCTTTGATTCTAGAGTGAAATATGATCTTGATCTGATTTTGTCAGATTCACCTATCTGGAGTCTAATATAATATTTACATAATATTGTTAAAATAAAATTGCATACCTGCATAATTTGCATAAACTGTTACTTGGTTTTCAATTTTTGCTAACGAGTCAACATCAAACTTTGAATCAAACTGAGCTATGTTTTCTTCATATTCTCAATATATATATATATATATATATATATGACACTCAACAACAAAAAATCCACACAGATTTTATTTTATTTTTAATTTATTTTATAGCTTCTTTTACTGTTCTGTTCTTTTTCTGTACTGACTGATTTTTGTCTGCTTAAAGACTTAACTAAAAATGATAAACGAGGACAGGCACTGAATCGTCTCATCTGTCTGCTGAAATCAATCATTATATGCTCTGCATGAACTCGATCGATCACCATCACCTCAGGCAAATTTCACCAGCTGTGTGTTTCTGAACAAACAAGAGCATCAGCGTCTGATCAGTGTCCAAATATATCCTCACTAATAGTTTTTCCTTGTGACCTTATATCGCTCAACACCCATCCAAAGACATAAGATAAATTAGAACAAATTTATGAACCCATGAATGTGCAAATATAAGCACCTTTTCTCATTTTTAAGCAATTATTTAACATATAATATGTCTATGTCCTTGGACAGGCTTCCGACTGCTTTGGCACATCAAATGCCTGAAGTTGATAGCCGTGTTTCTGGCCCTGCATCGCTTTCGACCGATGCTGCGCCACAAGCACGTGCTAGTCCGGATGGAGAATACTGCAGCCGTAGCGTATCTCAATGACTAGCTGATAAGAGCTCACTCAAGAGATCTGTTGTGCATGCACAGGGACCTGGGGCTTCGGCACCTCAGCCATCTGGGTCTTCAGGTCAACCAAGAAAAGAGACAGCGGTTCCTCTTAAAACTTTTCAGAGGCTCCTGGGGCATATGGCTGCCGCAGTAATGCTGCTGGGCTTGCTTCATATGAGACCGCTGCAGTGAGTCCTGAGATGAGCATGGCACCGTGGCACTCTTCGGATTGGGCCTTCCTTGTATGGTCCCATGTGCCAACGGAGGAGAGACCTGATCCCCGGGTCTACCCGGCCGGGCTGGAGAACCCCTAGGACAGGTGTCCAGGCATGTCGGGGTCGGTTCCACCCCCAGGTAGTCCAGCTGATTTAGAGCCAAAGACCTCTTTGCCTCCCCCGAGTCTGCCCACTGCCATTTGTATTACTTCTTTTGACGAGGCGCCCCTCGGAAGGGATGTACTGGCACACAGCTGGCCTCCGGGGCGAGGACGAGGAGCAGGTTCTTATGGTAGCGCCACACAGGCCCTCGCAGACCTTGTTTGCCGACCTCATGCTCATGGAAAATCCCTGTGAGGAAGAACCTCCTTTCTCAGGGGATGGGCACGATTTGGCACCCGCATCCCGATCTTTGGAACCTGCATGTCTGGCTCCTGGATGGGACGCGTCAGACCTCTCCGGCCTCTCTTCGGCCATGATAGACTCTATCACTCAGGCGAGAGCTCTCTCTATGAGGCAGGCTTACGCTCTGAGATGGGGTCTGTTCATCGACCCACAGAGATGCGCGTCTGCAGTAGTGCTTTCTTTTCTGCAGGAGAAGTTGGAGCGCAGGCTGGCCCTTTCGACTCTCAAAGTGTACGTTGCTACTATCACAGCATATCACGATGCAATGGAGGGTACATACCTTCGGAAAGCACCAACTGATCGTGAGGTTCCTTAGAGGTGCGAGATGGGTAACCCCCACGAGACCGCACCTCGTGCCCTCTTGGGATTTTGCCGTCACCCTACGTGGCCTGCAGCAGGTCCCATTTGAGCCTTTACCATGGGTCTGTTCCATATGTAACGTCGGACTCGACAGAAGGGTAACGTCTAGGTTTCGAAGGTAACCCTCGTTCCCTGAAGTAGGGAACGGAGGCATTACATCCCCTTGCCACGACCTAGGGATCGCGCTGACACCGGCTTGGGTCTTCAGCGAAAATTAATGCAATCTGTGCACACCAATGTTCATTGGCCTTTTGTTTGAAGCTCAAAGGCGATTGGTCTCTCATGCGAGTTCCCATATGTAACGTCTCTGTTCCCTCCTTCAGGGAACGAGGGTTACCTTCGTAACCTAGACGATTCTTTAAGGCTTTTGCTAACATACACAGTTGCCCAGGGTTATCTACTGTATAAAATCCTGCGGTTCCTGATTTGTTTAGTCAAATTATCCTTGTTGTTTAATATACAGTAGGTTAAAGAGTCTGTTTCTATATGATTCAGAGCTGCATTTAGCAGATCAACACTAAACACTTTCATTTCCAGCTCAGATCTTGTCTGCATGTCTGTAAACCGCTCTTATAAAAGCTGTCAGTCAATATTTGCTCACTAGTGAACATTAAACAATGAGCAATAAATAATAAGTCAAATAGCAAAATAATTTATACTTTTTTAAGATTTCATTCTGCCACTTGTTTTATTTATTATGTTAAAGTTTTAAAAACGGAAATAACAAGCATAAAATATATATATATATTGTTTTACAATATATAATATATTGTTTTAGCTTCATCAGTTTTTTAAAAGTTGAGGTCAAAAGTTAACATTTCCTTCCAAATCTGCAAAACATAAATTATTTTACAAAATAAGAAGGATTGTACAAAACGCATGTTATTGTTTATTAAATACTGACCTGAACAAGATATTTTACCTGGGGATATGGTTCAAAAAAATCCTTCAGCTCCCACAAATTATTTGGTATTCCAGCATTTTTGTGTATTGAAACCCTTCCAACAATTACTTTTTGTTCTGAGATCCATCTCCAGATCAGGATAAATGCAACTTATTTTGTCTTCTGGGAAAGATGTAGCTTACCTTCTGTAGCCTCTGAGAGGCAGTAACAAATGAAAGTTTGATATTTAGGCAAAATAAGAAAGACAAGGGACAAGGGACTCGTGAACAACTATGACTAAATAGAAAAAAACAAACAAACAAAACACAGCGATGCATCATTCAGGTATCAACACAATATTAAGAATCAAGGGGATGAAAACTTTTGAATGGAGACTTTATTGTAAATCCAACTATATGTCTTTTATGCTAAATATCTTATTCAGCTCAGTATTAAATAAACAATAATCCCTCTTATTTTCATAAAATATCTACAATTGTGCAGATTATGAAAGGGGGACGTAAACTTTTGACTTCAACTGTGTACATACATAAAAAGCAATATTTTATTTTTTCACATCAAATGAAGTAACATGTAAACTCCAAGCCTGTTTGTAGTTTCAGCAGACATTCTTACCTGTGAATTTGTGTTGGATTTCTCTCAGTTCAGCTCATTCATCTCGTCTCTCAGCAGAGCCTGATCGGCACAGAAACACAGTATATGAGCAAGGAAACTCTGCTGTTTGATGAGCGGGTGTGGAGGGAAACACATGACAGACAAGGAGCGTGTACACATGCTGATGATCTGGAGATGGTGAAAAAACTCTTCCTGAAGCACGTCTTGACACGAGAGCGTTCATGACCTACATCTCCACATGCCAGGATGGATCAGATGCCAGCAACAAAAGCCCTGGTTATAATAGCAAGGGTTGTTTATCTGAAAGCCTGACCTTAAGGGGTGTGCAGATACTTATGCAACTACTGCATACTTATCTTTTTTGCCAAAATGCATGTCAATACTCCACATTAAACAGGTCAGGAACGCCCATTTTTGCCATGTTTACTGTGTGTTATTTGCCTAGTCATATCCTTTAGGACAAAGTTGAGAAACTTTGTGATCAGCTAACAAAATATGTTTATGAACATTTCAAATGTCTATTTTTAAAAAATGTATTTTAAAGGAACATTCCATTTGATAATTTTGCAAGCGTTGTGGAAACGTTACATCTGAATGTCCTCTGAATGTATTAAAACAAGTAACATTGTAAGTAACACTGCTTGTGCATAGGGTCCAAAGTTTGGCCCCCGGCTTTCATCCTAAATATCATAAATCATGTTCCGAGGACGAACAAAGCTTTTATGAGTTTGGAACGACATGAGGGTAAGATAAATTATAATTTTTTTTTTATTTTGGGGTGGAGTAACCCTTTATTATTACTAAAAGAACATTTTTCATGACGTTGAGAGAACATTTGCTTGAACGTCTGTCAAAGTTTTGAGAGCACATTGAGGAAGTGCAAAGTTTGTGTCTTATAATCCAAAAAATATGTTCCGTGAATTTATGAGTTTTGCTAATGTTTTTAGTTGTAAAGAGATTTTTGAATGTCACCCTGAACAGTAATAAATGCATGCATGCAAATGTTTAAAGAAAGAACATCGTTAATGAATGTTTGTTTGCAAAATTACTTTGTTCCAAGGATGTTATGCTAACAGTCCCAGCGTGTTAGGAAAACATTACTTCTGAATGTTCTCAGTGTTCAAAATGTCCAGTTTTTTAATGTTTTAAAGATTTTCTTTTTTTTTTGGTTACATACAAATGTTAGAGAACATTGATTTCATCAATATACAAACATTATGGGAACTCCAACGTCTTGAAGGTTTTGAAACAAGACTAAAATGATTCGGAAAAACGTTACATAAAATGAAATTTTTATGTTAATGTTTTCAGAACATTGTTAAACACCAGACAACTTTTAATTAAAATGCTATTATTATTAAAATCTATATAAAGTCTAAAATCTCTAAGTTTGTTGTTCATAAGTTTGAGAGACAAGGTTTTGACAAAGTTTCGAGAATATAGTCGAAAAACTACATTATGTACAAAGTTAGTGTCAAAAACACGTTTGAAGAAAGTTATACTAATGTTCCTGGTGAGTTATAAAACTTTATATCTGAACAACCAAACTAGTGTTTTAAAAACTTATATATATATGAAAGCTTATACGCAAACGATATGTTTATATATGATGGTTAAATGGTTATATATGAACATTTTGTGAATTTTATGGAAACGTTTTCTTAAACATTCAAAAACAAGTGTAACATTTAAAACAAGTAACATTTACAAAACATTAGATGAATGTCAACTAAAATGCTTCAGAAAACGTTCAATGAATTATATATATATATATATGTTAGGTTTAACAAAAAATGCTCCTATACATGCAATCTAATATGGCAGCTATGTTTCCATTCACCTACTTTTATGCTAATTTTGAAATACTGCATTAAAATTACGATGGAGGTAAATAACACAAACTGCATAAATAAAAAAAAAAAAACGTATGCTCAATTTGAGTAAGATACATTTTTTATCTCATAAGAAAAAATTTGCATAAACTCCGATGGATATCATATATGAAAATGATTATTTTCAGTGGCTTCTCTTAGTTTGCTTGTGATATTTAGTTCCAGTTGGATGGAAACCTGTAGTCTGTGCCATAGTCGCAAATGTTTTAAGTGATATTCCAGTTTTGCGCAAGTTTAACGTCACATGTGAAATGAAAGAACGTTTGTTCATTACTTTGAGATACCTTGCAAAAATGATCTGAAAACTTAGATGAGAGGACTATACAATTTTTCGAGCATGCCAAAAATATAGCATATAAAGATTTTTTTTTTCGTCAGTGCTGTCACAGCACTCTTAAAGAAGAATATCGGCCCAAACACTGAAAGCATACACTAAATAAATGTTTTTTTCTAAGTTGCAAATAAAATTAAGATTATTGGAGTACATCTTTTTTCAACTGCAAAATTCAATCTGTTAGTTGCCATTTCTTTGCAATGACTTGTGAGATTTTCAAGCAATCTGGCAATTACGTCACATTTTTTAATACTGCAGTCTTATTTTCCTGTTGTTGATGCTTGACAAACACTCTGAGATATAAAGTTTCTTATGGACACTCATATGAAGATACTGTATATGTGTCAGATTACTACAGAAACGCCCTGCCTCAAATTCATTCGCAGATTGGTTTACAGTCACCAAACTGGTTAAGAGTTTCATGGCCAAACAAAAAGAAAATAAACCAAAAAATATCAATGCAATACTGACTACAAGGATTTTGTAACATATCTTTTATGAGATGCTCTTAGAAAACTTGTTATTTTAATATGATTAAGGCCTATCATTGCTTATATTCATATTTTTTTATTCATATTTTTTATTTTGGTAGTCTTTTTGTGTGATTGCCAAAAAAACCTTTTGCTAAAACCTAAAAACAAAAGGTATTCTTGTCATAAGACACCTTTGATTAACCTTTTTAACCCACTTCAAATGTTTATTACTGCATACATGTAAATATTTATAAATATTTGTTGTATGTGTGTGTATTTAGAAATAATAATTATGCACAGAACACATATATTATTTAAACAAAAACTTTTATTTTGGATATGACTAATTGTTTGACAGCACTAATTGTATTATGTTTTTAATGTTACATATTTTTCGTAATATAACAGTTTTAGTTATTTTAGACGTCAAGTTAAACTAAATGAAAATGCAATTTTTTTCATTTTATATGTATTATATTTTTTAACTATAACTATTGCCTGTCACTGAGCTAGTTGAATTAGCAACATTCAGGCATACCATTCATAAATTAACCTAAATTTAATAAATAAACAAGTACATACAAAATAAAGAAATAAGAAATGAAAAGTCAATATTTATTGACTTTGAGATACAATTGCAGAAGGTAAAGTGGCTAATATTAAAAATGACTTGAATGTCTTGACATGAGATGCTTCCAGAGAGAAGATAATCTATGTTTGTACATCAGTTACATCCAATAGAAGTTGTAAGTTGTTATAGAGAAATATAGTTAAATATAAGTTAAATATAAGTTATATAAGAAAGTTTTAGAAATCACCTGCAATGTTTCTCTCCTTCATCAAGCTGAAGTTCATGCAAAATCCATGTCCAGGAATGTCACGCTCTGTTTAGACAAGCAAAAGATCAGCCTTAACACAGCTCCTACATTTTAATGCATTGGTTTTGTGCAGCCTGATCAAGACTCAAACATCTGAAACCAAGAGAAAAAACAACCAAACAAGCAACCAATAACTTCTCTCCAAAATTGTAAAGCTATTCCAGAATACTCAATGATTTGAGTTGAATATACCGCTGTTTCACAAGCACTTACAGTTAAACTTTATGTATTCATTTTATTAAAGATTCCGGATATCTTAGAATCAAAAGAAAAAAAATTATCACTATTATTTTCATTAATATTTTTAATTATTATTCTCATTACTGGATGTTTTAATTTGAAGTTTTCCCCTCTATTTTTTTTTTTTTTAATTACTAAATATTTTTATTACTGCAATTAATTTCTTGTCTTTCATAAACAAAATAGATCTTGATTTACCTCATATAAATATCATTATTGTTACTTGAAATAAAATAAACTTAAAGTTAACAAAAAAAAAAAATATATATATATATATATATATATTTATACACACACACACACACACAACAGTAATTACTCAATAAGTACTACAATAATTAAACATAGAACTAAAATAATATAATAATTAAAACATATTAATTTAAATATTACAAAATATAATAAAATGACAAACAAATTTAACAAAACGCACTAAAATAGCTGAAATAAAAATGACAAAAACATTTTAAAAAGAATAAAACTTATAAAACACAAACAAAATGACTAAATCTTTAATAAAATTGCATTTTATTTAGTAAAATGCCAAACAAACTGGGAGTAAAAAAAAAAAAAATATATATATATATATATATATATATATATATATATGTATACAGACGATAAAAATAAATTACAACAAAATGACTAACTTTAAATGAAATAAAATGATAGCACAGTATACATGCAACGAAGACATCGTTGTTTTTCCTCCATTACAGTATTATAAATTGTGAGATATATTAAAAAAATTGGTTAGGAATAAATCTTGATGGTCGGAGACACGTTTCGTGTCCTAGTATTGAATCAAGTCAACTATTGACAAAACGACTACTACTACTAGTTTTTCAGGTGAAACATGACCCAGACGAGTTGCATGTTTGACCCTGGCAGCGAAGAAGAAAATCTGAAGCACTTTGTGGCTGATAGCGGCTGTCTGACAGCCTTAAAAGTAAATGCTCGGGCCCCAGAGAACCGGAAAGACCAGGACAAAGGCGCTCACCTGTGTCTAAAACCACATGTTCTTCAAGAGCTCAACCTCCTCAATCCTTTGCCCATCCTAACCTTGTCTTTCCTGTCTTTAGTCAGCAAAACAAAGACCAGCACTATCCAGAACCAGCAGATTTACGTAGAAAAGAACGAAGAGAGAAAATAGAGACAGAAAGAGAGGTTTTCTGCCCTACCTGAGAACCGCAGCAGCATTCATGAAGGTCTCACACACACACAGGAACATGTAGATCTGCGTGCTGCTGCATGTTCTGAGGGTTTGGGAGCGTCTCTATCCACGCTGACTCACTCACATTACAGACTTCTAGTGTGCTGCGGGGCGTTACAAGGCCAGAGATACACCAGGGTTTATTCACTTCCATGAGGAGCAGCCTAGAAGAAACAAACATCATAAACCAGATCTCTTTAAGACTTCTACTGTGCTAGAAAGCCTTTACCTAATTTGGTGTTTCCGGATAAAAATGGCCCGCCTTTTAAAAATTGTTTGTAAATATCCCATCATGCAAAATTATCAGCAAATCTTGGATTTAGTCTTTTGGGGAAATGAAAATGTTAGTTAAAGCTATGACCATCTTTGCTCACACGTTGTATATGTAACAACTAACCATATTATCTTTGGTCATTTTTGTGCGTTTGGGAATTTACAGCATTTTGTTAAATCAATCTTTTTGTTTGGGTGCTTTCTTTCAATTATTCCATTTCTTTTTGGAGCTGGTTGATCGTGGCTTCAGTTTTTGAGTGAACAAAACATTATATTTTTGCCAATATTCATTCAAAAACTAATATAAATCAGACCCATCATCAACCAGCTCCATAATAAATGAAAAAATAAGCCTTTTAAAAATGACTTGTAAAATCTCACATGATGTGATATTACCAAATATTGGATCCAGTCTTCAGAAAAAAGAAAATGTTAGTTAATGCTATGTTATTGGAAACCTTTGCTCACACAAGGTATAACATCTAACCCAATGTTTTGGTAATTATTGCACTTTATTTTGGATTTTATTACCATTTCATATAATATTTTTGTCAAATATTTTTCTTTCAAATATTGCATTTCTTTTTGAAACTGGTTGGTCGTAGGCGTCATTACTTTAAGCCCATGCACCTCAGCAAGCATTATTTGTAGATAATTTTGACAATATTTCATTAACACACAATTCTTAATAACTCTTTAGCTACAACTAAACTACATGTCAACCAATTCTCAGAGACTGTTAGGGTAGGTTCAAGGTTAGTAGAATAAGTTTCTGATAGTCAGTATGTGTGTGTTGTGGAGCCATCAAAATAAAGTGTTAGACGATATTAAGCAAATACTCTAATGACTGCTTTTCTTTTTACATTAGACTAAATTGCACTTACTTTACTCACACATGGTAAAATAACTTTTTGGGTAAGATTTTTCCCTTACTCCCCGGCTCAAAAATCATCAACCTACAAAACAAATTACTTTTAGATTATTAAGCTTAAAAAACACCAAATACTCCAAACTCTCCAAACTGACCGAGTTTTCCAGAGAAGCTCATGAATAATAATAATAATAATAATAATAAAAAGTACTGTAAATCAGTCTTGCAGAATTGCAGCTAATGTTTAACAAAAGCAAAGGTAAAATTAACCCGGACATGAAATTATAGTCAGAACTAAAATAAAACATTTATTCACGGAAGTGTATCGAAACTATTGGTCACCAGGGGACAGCCATAGTTAACTTTATGCATCAGAAGTTGAATACCAAGAAAATAGTATTCAGTGTGTGATAAGTTTCGTGGTCCACGCAGCAGATGAGCTCCTTGATTGACCTGTGATTTATTATCAGGCTTATAATTGTTCTTCTAGTAATACTCAAAAGTGTCCTGTGTCCCTGTAGAGTCGAATCTAGGGTCTGAGGCATTAAGAATGTCGAACACAAAATGGCAGGCGTTAAAAACTAGTCACTTCAGAGCAGTGGGGGGAACGGTGCCTTTGTCAAGGGTCTCACCTCAGTCGTGGTATTGAAGGTGGAGAGAGCTCTGGTTATTCACTTCAACCACCTCCAATCCCTGCCGGACCTGGGACTCAAACTCACAACCTTTTGGGTCACAAGTTCAACTCCCTATCCATTAGACCATGTCTTTCTATCTGTGTTGAAAAGCGAGTAGGTCGAGAACACAGTAATTTCATGATAATGTTTGAGTTTATGGAAGATATTTCTTGCAAAGTGTGGTTTATATAGTGTGTCCAGTGTCACGTATTTGGATAGGCCTTTACACTCAAAGATATGTTATTGTGTATGGTTTTCTGTTACGGTGTCTGACACAAACAAGGAAGCTCGTCCTGATTTGAGTTAGGCGTGTTCCTGGATAACATATTTTGTTCACCCTGGAACAACATTTTATTCAAAAAGTTTAGTTTTGACCATATCTCTACACCTAAACCTAACCCTACCCATGAGTAATGCCTAAAATCAGAGGAAATGATAGATGACCGACACTGATGTACAAGCACCACACACTGATTGTAAGCCTGAACTTCACAAAAACTTTAAACTGGTTCTTCAAATCTCATTGGCTAATCACAATGTTGTTCCAGGGTCGGGACACGCCGAACTCAGCAAAATCAGGTTCTGCGAACGAGCACATAGTATTCAGTATGTGAGAAGCTTTGTGGTCCACGCCACAGATGAGCTCCTTGATAGATGTGGTTTATTTGATTCAACAGAAAATAAATGTGTTGCCGTAAGAACGGACATCGTAGTCCTTCTTTAAAACTGTAACGCATGTGTTATGTCATATTTGATTTTATTGCTTATATCATTTAATACAGTGCAAATATGAAGGTAAATACAACTCAAATTTTCAAATGGAGCAAACAAAAAAAATAATAATTTGGTTCAGAGGCTGATATTCATATTGACATGACATCACCTGCCTGTGACAGTGACGGCTCCCTTCCAGATGCGCTGAACAGCTTCTACGCATGGTTCGACAAGCAGAACGACGTGACAGCAAGGAAGTCCACCCCTCCTATACGAACGACCAGGTGCTGTGCCTCACTACGGCTGATGTGAGGAAACGTCTACGTAGAGTTAACCCACGTAAAGCTGCTGGACCAGATAACATCCCAGGCAGAGTGCTCAGAGAATGTGCAGAACAGCTGGCAGATGTTCTCACCGACATCTTCAACATCTCTCTGAGTAGCGCCGTCGTTCCTACATGCCTCAAATCTACCACCATCGCCCACGTGCCGAAGAAGTCCTCTGTGTCCTATCTCAATGATTACTGCCCCGTTGCACTCACACCCATAATCATGAAGTGCTTCGAGCGGCTCGTCATGAGACACATTAATACCCTGCTGCCCCCCTCACTGGACCCACTGCAGTTTGCGTATCATTCGAACCGTTCACCGGACGACGCCATCTCCA
>JAUMHR010000030.1:2554572-2571989 GCA_032361145.1 Enteromius fasciolatus
GTAGCACACATATTCTGAATGCCTTTGGCAGAATTCAAATGAGCCATTTTAATATAGATTAAAAGAAAAAAAAAAAATATATATATATATATATATTAGTGTTGTCAAATGATTAAATCGCAACCAAAATAAAAGTTTTTGTTCATGTAATATATGTATGTGTACTGTGTATATTTATTGTGTATATATAAATACATGCACACGCATGTACATATTTTAGAAAAATAGATTATATTTAAATATAAATTTAACATAAATATAGACATGCATATATATGTAAATATAGTGTATTTATGAATTAATTAAATACACCGAACACACAATATTATTTTGTATCTGATTAATAGTGATTAATTGTTTGACAACACTAATATACATATCCACCCACACATACTGTTCATATATATATATATATATTATAAGCCATTGGTGTCTATGTCGGCATCGTTGGTTTTGAGTTATTCTTGCAGGAACGAGAAGCTCAGAACCACAGGCTCTGAATATTCAAAATATGAACACATACAGAAGCAGAAATGTTCTTGTGTTTGTGGAGCTGGTGGAGCATACTCACCCCAGCACTGACTTGGCGCTCTCTTCTGGTTTGCGGACAGTGAACGGACTCGGGTCGAGGCCGACAGTCTTTGGCATGAACTCCCTGAGAGATGATACGAGAGACAGAGACACGAGAAGCATGAATAACCATCTGCATTTGCAAAAAAATCTAAATATATTCTGTGCAGAAACATCTTTTGAAGACCCTGAAGCTATACTCAAACTCTTCACAGCAAACCATCACAGCAAAAGTTTGGTTTAACCTGATAATAATTATTATTACTATTGTTATATTTCTAACAATTCCCAAAATGCATGTTTTTTTCATTGTGTCCAATAAATTCTCAAGCATACCGCAGTTGTTGTTTTTTTGACCAGGTGTGTGTTTTGGTGTGTTTTGTTGTTGTGTGTGTGTGTGTGGGTGTGTTTTGGTTGTGTTGATGTGTGTGTGTGTGTGTGTGTAGGTGTGTTGTGTGTGTTTGTGTTGGTGTGTGTGTGTCTGTGAGATAGAGAGAGTGAGTGTGTGTGTTTGTGTCGGAGCTGACCGGGCGGAGTTGGTCATGGCGATGCTGAACGTGTCGTCGAACGAGGTGAGTTCGTACGGTTTGAAGAACTCTGTGTAGATGTCGATGCTCTCATCGAATCTGTTTACGCGCTTCACCATCACCTTCCTCCTGTTCTCCTCACACCGAGCTAAAACACACACAAACACACGGATTAAATCTGTACTATTTGTTTTATATTAATTTTAACTTAAGCTTAACGCAAGTAAATAAATAATTGAAAAAACATTCAAAATATTTCATTATGAATCAAGGGTGATTATGAGAGTGTCTGGTGTGTTTGACGTGAGCCGGATGTGGATCAGTAGGAAGCTTCACTGAATCAGGACTGACTGATATGACGGTAGTTTGGGCTCAGTGTTTCTGGTTAATATGTAAGCTCATCTCTCTCGTATCAGGCTTTATGGATGTGTAAGCGATCACCTTCATCATACGGTAATGGCAGGAACGTCAGAACTCCGTCAGTCCACCAGTGTGTGTAACTGCAGAGAAACACACATCAACACCAAACAGAACCGTGAATTGACATATACACTACTAGTCAAAAGTTTGGAAACAGCTATATTTTTTAAAAATGTTTCTTGCATTTATTTGACCAAAAATACAGGACAATTTTAATATTGTGAAATATTATTGCCATGTAAAATATTATAAAAAAAAATATTTTTATATACATTCAAATCTATTTTATTTCTGTAATGCACAGCTGAATCTTCAGCATCATTGCTCCAGTCGAAAGAGTCACATGATCCTTCAGAAATGACAGAATTTTGCTGATTAATTATTAGAATTATCAATGTTGGATATTGCAATACTTTTTTTCAGGATTATTTGATAAATAAATAACTTTTTTTTTGAAAGCATTTATTGAAAATATAAATATTTTCTAAGAATATAAATCTTTTGCCATTACTTATCAATTTAACACATCCTAGCTGAATAAAAGATTTCATTTCTTTCAAATGTAATAATAAAAATGTACTGACCCCAAACTTTTGAATAGTAGTGTATATTATTAGGGGGGGAATTCTATTTAAATTCGATGTACTATTATAGATCTAATTCTATTTTAAAATGTCTCTTTTCTTAATGTTTTATTCTTTATAGAATCCTATAAAAATATTAAGCAGCACAACAGTTTCCAGCACTGATAACAAATCAGTATATTAGAATGATTTATCATTCAGGTCTTTCATACAGAGACACAGAATATCGAATTACAATATATGGCAGCGTTTGTGCGCTGTATATTCACAGACACACACATCGCGATTTGATTTACTGCACAGCTAGATGTTGATTTATACAATTACATGACTAGATTCCCTCTGCATCACAGAAATAATACCGCTTTAATATTTTTATGTTCATGGAGGGATGGTGCTCGCGAATATGGAAGAACATGTGGATATCCATCTTCAAGGACAACCCCGCGATCATTTTTCGGATACCCAGTTTTTCAGCGGGAGATAGAGATTAGAATTAGCAGCCTCTGTATCAGAATTTTTCTCTGCTGTATGGGAGGAGTCTAAGAAGTCAAGCGCAAAGACGTTGCATACACTGCAGCGTGAGTTTTTTTTTTTTTTTCCTCAAAAGACTTTCTCCCATAACTCCTCTGGATCATCCAGATGGTCCCTGGCAAACTTCAGACGGGTCTGGACATGGGCAAGATTTTAACCATGACGTCTTAGTCATGATAGTAGCCTTGGAAACGATGGTCCCAGCTCTCTTCACAGCATTGACTGGCTCCTCCCGTGTAGTTCTGGGCTGATTCTTCACCATTCTTAGCATCACTGATACCCCACGAGGAGAGATCTTCTGTGGGGCCCCAGTCCGAGGGACATTGACCGTCATCATTAGTTTCTTCCATTTTCTGACAATTGCTCCAACAGTTGTTCTTTTTTCACCAACCTGCTTCGCAATTGCCCCGTAGCCCTTTCCAGCTTTGTGAAGGTCTACTGTACAATTTTGTGTCTTGCGTCTTCTGACAGCTCTTTTGTTTTGTCCATGTTGCTACTTAGACTTTGGCTGATTGTGGGGTCCACAGGTGTCTTTAGGACAGCTAACGACCTCAAACAGGTGCTACTAATTTAGTATCATGAGCAGTGTATAGCTGGACTGTTTAAAGCAAAATAACAGTCTTTGAGGGTCAGAAATCTGTCTGATAAGCAAGTGATTAGATACTTATTTGACACAGTAATTTCCAAATAAATAGTTAAAAAAATCATACAATGTGATTTCTGAATTTTCTTTTTAGATTCTGCCTCTCACAGTGGAAATACAGTTATGCTGAAAATTGTAGACCCCCCGTGATTACTAAGTAACAGAACTTGCAAAATCACACGGTGATCAAATACTTATTGACCTCACTGTATATAAAAACATTTTATATAACCACATAACATTTATATAATAATATTACTTAATATATATTTTAAGTAAATATAAAAAAAAATGTAATATAAAAAGTAATAGACTGTATATATTTCATAAATCATATATTGTATGTACATACAAAAAAATTTATAAAATGAAACCAAATATATTACATATTTTAATTAAACCCAACATAAAACCATATTTTATACATGCAAAACACAAGTTACATGTAAACGTGGCCTTCATAATTAATAAACAGTTTGAATCTGTGAGATTCGCCCATATGAATGCGCAAACTGTCCCGGCGATTGGTGAACTGAACAAAAATACATACAAACACGAACGTCCTATTTGTTCTAGAACATGAACTGTCATTTCAGACACAATTTCCCTAAACAGGTCAGATTCCTCTCATTTCGTTTTGTGTCTGATAATAGTTGTCACGTCGACCTGCGTTCATTATGCAAGCGGTCATCATAAAACCATGTGCCGGATGGCTGGAGGAAACTAAAGTGGGTCACGGTCCAAATAAACGCTTCTTTAACATCACAGCAATAAAAGAATAAATCACAGACAGACAGAAACTTAAAGCTGCAGACGCTAGAAATGAAAACGCTTTTGAGGTTTTTACAGATTATTACCGTTATAATGCATTCTGTGAATTTCGGCCCAGATGAGATGCACGTTGTTTTTAGTAATGCAACCCACATTTTCAAATGCTTTAAGAGTCTCAAAAATGTTTTGCCTTGCAGTTTATTAGAAGATATAACCATTTCAAATAAGGTTTCATGTTTGGGTGTTTCACACGGGTGTGTGTGGAACACCAGTAGTGTCAAAACTTTTATAAAATATATTTAGCCTTTTCTCACTTTCACTAAACTAAACTAAACTAAACTAATATGTACGTCTATTGATGATGCAGTGCAGCACCAAAACCGATGCATAAGAATTTCTAAAAAAAACTAGTAATGCAATGAAACTTTGTAAATGCTTTAAGAGCCTTAAAATACATTTTATAAACATTTAAAATAAGGCTTCACATTAGGGTGCTTTGACCTGGGTTTGCATGGAACACCATTAGTGCCAAAACACTTTTTGTTAAATTATCTATGAAGTTATGCGAGTGCCGAAAGCTTTTGTAAACTATATTTAGCCTTTATTCCCCAACATCTCTTGGAACTGAATATTGGTGATGAACATTAATATGCACGTGTCTACTGATAAAGCAGTGCAGCATGAAACAATTAACACTTTTTTTATTTATTCAATTAAAATGAATGTATTTGAAATTATAAATGAAATTAATTTATTCATTTTTTCATAGTAATATTTATGTTTTGTTAGAAATTAATATGTAGCTTTAATATATGTTGCATGCTTTTAAGCAACCATCCCCCAGTTTCACAGACATGGCTTAAACTAGTCCCAGACTAAATTGCATGTTTGAGCTGTCTCATATGAAAATATCTTGCTCTGACATATCTTAAAACACGTCAGTGTCATTGTTCTGTGTTAAGATGCACACCTGTAATATTTTCCTATAAGGTATTTTTGTGAAAGTTGCTTAAATATCTCAATTAAACTATTGCCTAGTCCTGGCTTAAGCTAAGCCCCGTTTGTGAAACCGGGCCCATGAGTTCTAAAGTCAAAAGAACATTATTCATCACATTGGGGATAATTCTGGTAATTCTCAGATTATATGTTCATTAGATTAGATTATATTTATAAAATAATGATTCACTGAAAATAATGTACACATTTTGTATGAGCTGTGGAGAAAGCACAGCACAGGTTGATATTCAGATAGCATTGAGTGGAAAGCACCTTTGCCGATGGTGTGGGAGGATCATGGTATCACTGTGGTGAATGTAGAAGTCTGTAGGCAGCTCCCAGAGATGAGGCTTGGACTCTGATGGCTGGTAGACCTGCAGGAACAGGTTTATCGAGTCCTGTCTGTCTGCATCTGTAACACACAAACCATCAGAGAGTTAACGTCTGATTGCCCAGTTCTTAGATTAGCATGCACTTTATTCTATTCATTTTATTTATATTTTAAATATATTACATTGCAGTACATTTAGTTTGGAGACTAATTTATGGAAATTTTATTTTAGTACATTCAAGGAATACATTTTATCAGTTCATGCTTTCACTGGGAGTGAAGCCTTTATATTCTTGACTTTACTAGTGCCATGCTTTAACCAACAAGATCATTTAATTTAATTTATCTTCATTTCATTTTGTTCATTGCTTTTTATTTTATTCTATTTATTATTATTATTAGAGCAACTTTTATTTATATTTTATTTAATTGCATAATTGTATGCACTATTATAGATATATACTTTGAATTATTATTTTATTTATTTTGTGATTGTATGTGATTGCATTCAATTTATTGGTATTTATTTATTAAATATATTAATTTGGCAGACAAACCGATGACATTGCTTTTGTAATATTTGTATTTCATTGAATTATTTATTTTATTTTATTAATGTATTTTATTTAACTGTGTTCATTCATTATATTTACCAAAGTGAATTTTACTATATTTTATCATTCCATGACTTTACCAATGCTAGTGGCATATTTTAAATCATTAACTACAAATACTTTTATTTTATTAAATTACTTCAAGTGTTTTTTTGTATTATCTTTCAATTTTAATTAATGTTTATTTATTTATTTAATTGTATGTTATTTATTTATAATTTCATTTAATATCTTTATTATTCAATTTATTTATTTAATTGTATTTTATTTTATTTATTTATAATATTATTTATCATGTAATTAATCTTCTGTAAATATTACTTGTTAGAAGTAGTACTTTTTTGATAACCACCGGCCCACCAGATTTAGAGCAATCAATCAATGACAGAATCAGATGCACAGCAGGGGTTGCCTCTGTTTTCATCTGTCAGGTCTTTGTTTTTGAGAATATCCACAGGTTAAAAGGTGCGTGTTTGAGCCATCGTCCTCTACATGTGCTGTGGCTTATCGTAATTAAGAGCTAATCGACTGCACTGAGCACAATTACACTCGTTCCTCGTTATCCTCAAGGCCATTTCAGCATCTTTCTAATGAAATAAAGCTGAAATGAGAACTGAGACAAGTGACATTAAATGCACAAACACGTTCATCCACAAAACATCGCATGGAAACGCCTGACAGTCCAGCCAATCTCTGGCATGCTCATTAAATAATACATTACAACCGTTTTAGTGTACCTCAGGCAAATGACAAAATAAAAAAAATCAGAGGAGTAAAACATTTTTGTGTTTTTATTTAATTGTATTTAATTAGATTTTATTAACAGTCACATTACATATTTACAAACCTTTTTTATTTTATAAAGCTACAGGTAGGGTTATTATAGTTAATTATAGGCTTAAAAACATTTCTAATCTAACAAAAGTGGGGGTTTTTGTACAAATGTTATTGTACTTACTTTTTATAATTAAATACAATTTAATATTATTATTATTTTTCATAAACAAAATGATTTTTGGTTTATATTAATTTATAGTTTATTATTTTATTTTTACATTTATTCATTTGGCAGACATATAATTTATTTTATTAGATTAAGTATTTAATTGTATTTTTTTATTCTATTTTTTTTTTTTTTTGTAACTTCATATTATATTATTTTCATTAAATATATTCTTTTACATTTACAACAGATTTAAAAGAGGTGAATTTCAAGAATTTGCCAAGATCTCACTCCAAAACCTAGAAATGAAACATTTCATTTAATAAAAGAAATAAATTAATTAATAAATCCTAAAATAGATTTCTTTTTAATGACAATAATTTAACTTTATCAAACAAAGTATTAATGGTCCTAAAATATATTTCTTTTCAATGACATTAATCTTCATGAAAAGTATTAATGGTGCCAAAACTGGCTTCAGCTTTTCATGTCATGTTTCGATGTCAATTCTTTCTTTTGATTTTGAGTGAAAAACAACATGTGCTTCAGATTCACCTGGGTAATATTGAAATGTAAGAACGCAGCTCCATTAGACTGTCCTGATGAACAGCATGTGCACTGAACTGTGATTCATTTCAGCAGAATTTACCTGAGGAGAGCTTAAATGAGACGAGGCTATAAATACAACATGGAGAACAAGAAAAGAGTCTGAAGAAGCTCTGAAACAGGCAGAAGCAGGAATAATGAGCCATTCAAACAAACCACAAACCCATTCCTTTAATTAAGCAGTGTGCCACAAAAAGCGATGTTCTCCCTCAAAATATTCTTAAATCAAGATTAACGTACTGAAGGCTTTTTTTATGTTTAGGCTTAAATTAAGAGCATCTGTCAAAGAGGTACGAATTTTCATTACTGAAGTGAAACAGTATTTTTAAGCGTGCCTAAAAAAATTCTATTAACTTACACTAACAGCTCTCTCAAAAATGAAACATCTAACAAATAAATAAAGGTCTACTTTTATGGTATTTTTGTCTTTAATCATAAACATGTTATACGTCAGGGTTATTATAGTTAACTAACTTAAACAAAAACAAAAGGTTTTACCTGAAAAACAAACTGTAAAACAGTAAAAAAAAAGTAACTCATTAAAACATGAAATAAAATAACGATACATTTAAAACCATGTTTTATTAAAACCAAACCTATTATTAATAAAATAATAACACTGAAATCCAATTATTTTTCGTGCCGGTTGACCCTGCACTAGCATTTCTTTTGATTCTATTTCACATCTTGTAAACATGTCTCTTATCTCTGCCACTGTTCCAGTTTCACTCAAAACTGCTGCTGTTACTCCTACTCTCAAAAACCAACTCTGACTATGCTAAGTATTGTCCAATCTCCAACCTATTGTTTGTTTTAAAAAACACACAGAAAAGTTGTCATTCAGTTGCAGTCACTCTTAGCCCCCAATAAACACTTCCGTAAGATTTTCGTTCACAACACAGTACTGAAACCGCTCTAGTAAGGGTTATACCTCCTCCTTTCTGGTACGTTAGCCAGATTGTCCTCCTATACAACAGACAGACGATACTTCATCACCATGCAAACGTTCCCACTTAAACAGGGTGTACCACAGGGCTCCGTTCTAGGGCCATCATTATTTATCGTTTAAATTATGCTCCTCTGACAAATTTTTACCACTGCTATGCTGATTATATTCAGATAGATACTTCTTGCCTGACTATTCACAAGACCGCTACTCTGCTGTCAAGTGGCTGGGCTCCAACTCTTTGAATTTGACAACAGAAATTTTATCTCTCTGTTACCCAACTGTAACAAAACACATAACTAATCCACCTGGAATTGACTGTGAATCCACATCAATTTATGCAATTTATGCATAAAATGCATCAAATACTTGTGTATCATTCTTGACTCTTTACTAACTCGAGATGCTTATATTACTAAACTCTCCAAAGCTGCTTTTTTTTTTCCAACTTTGGCATATTGCCAAACTCTATCTCGCCTTTCATCTATGGGAGATCTTTCTTTGTCATGGCTGCTAATCTTTGGAACTCGTTGCCCACACGTCTTCAGTCAATAACTTGACGAATTTAAGTCTATACTCCATAATCTTTTCAACCAATATTCCCGGTTCATTACATGTTTTTTCTTAAAGAAACACACAAAAATTCACCATTTAAAATTAGGTTGTTACAATATATTAAAATATACATATAAAAAAAATTATTCAGTGCACACACACAAGCACAAGTGTTGCTGAAGGCGAAAGCATTCACACGGGTGCAATATAATCTCAGTGCTTGATTAGAACACGGCGCCCTCGCCAATTAAACAAACAACAATTACAGCACATTTAAAGGTTACATTAAATTTCACTCATATCCTAAAATCATAACATTATCATGAGAACATCACGCAGTTTAGACGCTGACATGAACGTTTGTGTGCGCAAACCGAGATCCCGCGAGGAATAGATGACGCAATGAACATTAAAACGCAGAATAACGAGAAAACAAACCGTGTGACCCAATAAATGTTCACCCTCGGCCAATAGGATTCGAGACTGGAGACGCTGTAACCACAGAGACTAGATATGGGTTGTTGCTATAACGACACACAGGCCTATAAAAGATCCAATCTTGTCAGGAAATACAAAAAATGAAACACAATAAACATGGAATAACTCAACGATGTCACTCAAATGCAGACTGATTTCAGAAAATCACTTTTCAAGCCAGTGCATGCGGCACATTCACACGTTTCTGGAGAGAATCAAGCTCTGCACAGGGCACATCACATGTGAGATCAGCCATTTATAAATCTAATCATTATAATTCAAACAAAGCGGCCCATCAGCACAAAGCCAGATATGAATAATTCATGAAGGAGAGGACTTAATGGTTCACACAGGTCTCTCGCCCACTCTCTCTCTCTCTCTCTCTCCAGCTCCAGACCATCATTAAATTATGAAACGTGACACATTAACATCATATTATGTAATATGCACATTTCTATAAAGGTATGTGGAAAAATTATGAATCTTTGAAAATCTAGTTATGAATTTAAAAGATTTTTTGTGCATTACTGTAATGATGATCTAAAGTTTAAATGTGCTTAATCATGAAAAATTATATTAAAAAGGCAAAAATATTAGCAATAAAATGATCTATTTCAATAAAATAAAATCTAATTAAATATATATGCTACCGGTTAAATACAGCAAAAATGGTTAAAGATTATTGTAATTTATAATAGTTGTTTTCTGTCTGAATAACTGTCATTTATTTCTGTGATTTTTCAGCATCATAACTCTGGTCTTCAGTGTCACATGATCCATCAGAAATCATTCTAATATGATGATTTGCTACTTAATTAACATTTTTTATTAGTATCGATGATGAAAACATTTGTGCTGCACAATATTTTTGAGGAACCATGATAAATACAGTTTAACAGATAATCACATAAAAAAACTGCCGTTTTAAATAGACCATATGATGTTGCTAAAAAGAACATTATTTTGTGTATTTGGTGAAATACAACATGTTTTTGCAGTTTAAGGTGCAAAACACATTATTTTCCACATACCGTTCATTATTGTTTCTTCTCTAAGCCCCGCCTCCTAAACTGTACAAAGCTCCACACTCTAAAAAAGCGAGGTGTGTTCTGATTGGCCAGCTATCCAGTGTACTGTGATTGGCCGAATACCATAAGCGTGCGCTAGACGTATTATGCCAGTTACACAGACTGTAAAACACATGTACGTAGTGTCCAGGCTGTAAACATGTTTTTTTTCTGCTGTATTTTAACATGGGGAGTCGTGTTTGAATAGCAAGTATCAGGTTCTTGTAATCAGAAAACGAAACTTACTTAAAGGTCAGCAGCAGACTGTTCTTGCCTCTCTTTCTAGTCTCTGTGCACAGCCAGCATAGACTGCTCTGTCAGGTTCAGGAGTCAGTCCTCTGTAAATGTGCTGAACACACTCCAATATTTGTGTTCAACTGTTCTGGAGCAGTGTTGTGAATACAACGTAACCACTGATTTCTAGTTGTGTCCTCTTTTGGAAGCACAAACTAAGTAGTTTCACTTTCACAACAAAAAACAACGTCTCCAGAACATGGTGCCTGCAGCAACACTACAGCGAGAGTAATAGCTCCACCTTTGCGGAAACATTTGGGTGGTGTAATGAAAATAAATCCACTCAGTGGTGTAGAAAAGTGGGTGTGTGTTTAAACGAGCCATTTAACTTAACTTTTATAAAGAATATCTCTTTGGTTTTGAAACTTTAATCTTCGCAACTTTAGGGATTTTATCTATGCACTAACACCCCAAAGATAAAGGAACATTTAAAATCGCTTCATTTGACCCTTTTAAAATGTATTGTGTAAAAAAAAAATGTAAAAGTAAAAATTATATTATAATTCATTTTTGATCAGTAGGATAGAAAAACAAATAAAATGATATATCATTTGATTATTTAGTTAGATTTTTCTTATTTAACATTTATAACATGAGTCGATAAACATAATACCATGTCATACCACCTTGGTATAGATGAAAGCAGCATCCAGGTGCTCCGCTCTTTACCTGAGAAGGCGTTGCTATAGTAACGGGAGAGCGTCTGCATGATGTCTTTGGAGTGCTGTGTCCAGGGCGCGATCTTTCGGTACGTCTTCACTCGATGGACCAGCTGAGATCCTCCGTACTGTAAAGACAGAGTGTCGCCATGATCCTCATACAGCTCCTCGAATAACCTGCACACACAGAAACAACATCAGTGGACAGAAACAACGTCTGCTTGATGTAGTGTGTGTCTGCTCAGATACCTGACGCAGTCCGTGTCGAACTGAAGCTTGGGTTTGTCGATCATCCCGAGAGCGTAGAGCTGATACGCCAGAGCACATTTACCCACCATGAACTGAGCTGTGTTCGTTCGGTCTAGACAATCCACGCAGTTCGTCCTCAAAACACCCGTCTGTCAAAACAACACGGATCACGAAGGATCATGTGACACTGGAGGAATGATGCTGAAAATTCAGCTCTCATTAGAGCAATTAATTATATTTAAAAGATATTCACAAAGAATATGCTTATTTTTGATTAAATAAATGCAGGCTTTGTGAGCAGAAGACATGCACTTCGAATGAAAATATGTATATATATATATATAAATATGTATATGTATGTAAAATTTTTATTTTAAAAGTAAATATTTCTTAAGATGGGTTATAAATATTTTACAAATGTAAAACCTATGCAAACAACAGGACTTCTTCACAGTTATTTGTCTGTAAAACAAATACCTATTATAAACAACACTGAATCTTGGACAGAATGCATTTAGATTTAAACGGCTACATATCAAATCATGCAGAGCGTGACCGCCATTTAATGTCAGTCTGAGGGGCGCTTTATTTCTGAATGGACACTGAATGGACCAACGTGCAGAAGCTGAGAGTCTAGACTCTTAAGAAAGACAAACCTGTAACCTGCCATTCGGTGTGACCTTCCCTCCGAGATCTCCCCACCTGAACAACAAAGAGAGTGGTTTAAAGCTGCTGCTCGCCTCACACTTTCACCTCCAGTGTTTGAAAACCAATCAGTCAAACACGTGCAGCGCTTTACAACAAGAGCCAGAAAACAACAAAAGTGTTGCTATTTGCCTCCGCCGTGACTCATCCTTGAGGTTTGTTGAACTCTTATGAGAAAGAAAGAGATAGAATTTGCTATACTGTACACATATAGAGCTCATAAAGGGGGGGAAAATCTAAATAGAAAGGGCTGCTGTCCATTGGTTTGGTATATTAGTTAGAGTCTCTCTGATACATAATGCTATTCTTCCTTTATTCTGCCTTCATGCGAAATAGAAATCTTTCACATGAATGCATTACTAGAAGCCTGCAGATCTTCAGTGGTGAAAAGGCTACAGAAAACCTTCAATTTTAGGTAAAACTTTAGTAGAACCTTTTATGGATAATGCGGTGCATTATAAAGATATTTAGAATAAATTATTGTAAATAGAGATAATACACATTATCTGAACAGCTGATAAAAACACCACAATAATCCACTCCAGTCTATCAGTTAACATCTGGAGAGTACAAAGATACTTAAACCCAGCATTAAGTAATGTAATTTAAAACTGCTGCGGATTATTGTGATGTTTTATCAGTTGTTTGAACTCTCATTCTGACAGCACCCATTCACTGCAGAGCATCCATGGAGGAGACACTGAAGCAGAGATGCATTTCTCCAGATCTGATGAAGACACAAAGTCATTTACATCTCGGATGACTTCAGGGTGAGTAAATTCTAAGCATGTGTTCATTTTTGGGTGACCTGTTCCTTTAATACGGTGCTCTGATAAACCCCTGCAGCAAACATTTTGGAATATTCTGCAAACGATTTGCAACAAAACTCATTTGCATAAAAAAACATGTTTGACAGGAGAGGCATTCCTATCACATAAATCTGAATTTAAATGAGCTTAGTTTTTTTATTTTTTATTTCTTGCACCTTTAGCAGACTTCGCTTTTGTTGAATAAAAGCTTTTATATAATAAAGCTCCCAAACAGATGTTGTAAAGGTCATTTAAATGTGTGCATTTACCTTTCATCAGGACGTAACGTGTGGCAATAAAAGTCAGGCCTATTAACGAAGAATCCGGTCCTCTTCACCACGCTCTCAGCGATCATGCTGAGACGATCCAACACGTTACACAGCTTACTGCAGGAGAAAGATTTTTATTACAAATAAATGATGTTCTTTTGGAACTTTCTATTCATCTGTAAATACTGAAAAAACAAAAATATCGTGCAGGAAAACTGTTTGCAGAAATGTTTCTTGAGCAGCAAATTAGCATATTAGAATGACTTCTGTATCATCATGTGACACTGAAGACTGGAGTAATGTTGCTTAAAAATGACAGAAATAAATTACATTTTAATAGATATTCACATAGAATATATTCACGCGCATCTCGTCTGTAAAGTGTCAGTGATCTACGGCTCTGTCTATTAACTGCCGCTCCATTTGAAAACAGGTGAAGAAGATTTACAGCTGAATATGTAAATGAGATGCACCTGAATATATCATGCAATATATATTGCCCAGCCCTAATAAGAAGTGTGAATTTTCAGCATCATTACTCCACCTTGCTGAAAAAACAGCATACGCTGGTGAGGGTTTGAAGCAGGGATGCTGGTTTAAGCTGGTCAAATCAGGAAAAGGACCAACATAAACCAGCATCTCAGCTTCAAAACATACCTACCATATGCTGGGTTTTTTTCAGTAGGGTAGTCTTCAGTGCCACATGATGCTTCAAAGAACCAGCAATGAGATGTGCATAAATATATTGTGCCCAGCCCTGCTTCTTATGTGTTCTCACAGACTCAGACGTCAGTGTTACACACCTCTTGGTGTATCGGGCCATGTCCCAGGCGATGTACTCAATGGCGTGCTCCGGCGGGAGGAACTGGTTCAGGTTAATGATGGCGGGGTAAAACTCCTCACTCAAGATCTTCTCATGCTTCCGCTTCTCTCGTTTCTGACGGAGGTAAAATCCATTGAACTTACAATCATCACACACTGGTTAAACAATTTAACCTCGACGTCTTACAAAGATGCTCTCCAGCCCCAAAAACTCAGAAAAGTAAAGATATTTTGTACATTTCCATTTTTGATTACCAGTATGCAATGCTAAGAAATTCATTTGGACATCTTTAAAGACAATTTTTAGATTTTTTCCACCCTCAGATTCCAGATTTTCAAATGGTTGTATCTCAGATATTGTCCTATCCTAACAAAACCATACATCAATGGAAAGATTCTTTGTTTAACTTTCATATGCTCCAGGGTCACATATTGACTACTGTGACAGGCCTAGAACCAATAATGAATCAGAGTTCTTAAGGCTGTATTGTACAAGATGTGGATGTAGACATGCTGACGATGACTCAAACACACGTCCCTCTGCTCCTCTATAGGGAGCCATGACTAATCCTCGATGAACACTAGTAAGACATTATCTGTCCACCGCACATGCCAGCGGACAGCAGCACACGTGATCCATGTCTTCTTTACATGTTCAATCATTGGGCCACATTTGCAGATGCTACTGAACGACTCCAGCATTCACAGAAGTCCTCCTGAGGCCCACAATGCGGTCTGCCTTCCACACACACACTCCACTGGAGGTCACTGACAAATACGCACACACAGAGTTTATGCTGGAGGTCATAAACGCACATGCACTTCACACACAAACCGCCACGTGTTGGTCTTCATGGTCTGGCACTTAAACGAGCGTGTGGAGTTAATTAGACTGCATTCTTGGCATGTAATGCACCTCATTTGAGTCATTAAGTCTCTTTTGTCACACGCTTTTATCTGGACGGAAAATACACGGTGATTCACACGCTGAAACAATGCCACAAACACACATGCACATGTGTTTTCAACCTGTCAGGCTGAGGTTTGTGTTAAATTTTGTCCCTTTTTGGCACCTGGCGTTCACACGGACATCACATGGTGTGTGTTTTTGGCTCAAACTGCCATTTTGGGCTTTGTTCTGTCCTCTCTCGTGACACCCAGCGTGAGAGATGGGGAAATAGTAGCTTTTACTCAAAAAAACCCATCAGCGATGAGCACATGTGTGCAGTCTGTTGCTGTACAGCAAATGCATTAGATGCTAAAAGTGTTCATTTGAAGCACACAGCATTTAGTGAAAGAAATTAATACTTTTCTTCAGAAAGGATGCATTTGTTTGATCAAAAGTGCCAGTCATTTTAACTTTATATTTATTTAAGAATCTTAAAAAAAAAAAATTATCACAGTTTTTTTGCAAAAAATGTATGATAATCAGGAGGAGGTAATCAGCACATAAAAAACGATTTCTGAAGGATCTTGCTTTGATCATGCCATTAAATATTTTAACAAATATTCAAATTTAAACAGATAATTTAAAGTGCAATAATATTTTTAAATGTAACTGTAATTTTGATCAAATAAATCCAACAAACTATTTGATGATATGATGCAGTAATAATTGTAATTAATATTAATAATGCAATAACTGGACTTATTTGCTTTATATAAAATGTTTAGTTTGCTTTTATTTGAGATTTCATTGCAGATTATAATCAAGCATTCAATAAAATAATGTATGGACAATTCTCATCTTACGATTCTTATCAACTCTTCCAACTACAATAGTAAAAAAACAAAGTAATTATGACTTCGTATCCCATAATTTTGACTATTTATGTCATAATGACTCAGTATCTTAATAATTAGTATAATCAGTATAATAATTATGACTTAGTATCACAAACTGTAAACTTTTGTGCCAAAATTATTGCTTTGGATCTTATAAATGAGACTTTTTATGTCATAACTATTAAAATTCTTTAGTTGTATGCAAAACAAGTCTTTTTTTTAAACCATTGTACAAAACAAGGTCTTTCAAAGCCTGTCCTTGTAAAAGGAATAAAAAACATGTTTTACAATCAATATTACAGCGCTACAATATTGACATTTTGGTGATTTCTCTTTATGCAAAGCATATATTCCACTTGATTTTGGAGTGAAATGGAGGACATGGACATTCTGCAACAAAAATTACTGGATCTCACCTTAACGAGGTTGAGGATGATGATGGGCGATCCAAACCTCTGCAGCATCTGATCGAAGTGAAGAGCAGCGATGTGAGCGTACGGATCGGCCTGGTCCACTGAGACAGAAAGAGAGCAGCTCTTTACAGAAGTGATTCACACTCATTAGATTCATGGTCAGGATGACATGAATATGGAGTCATTTTAAAGGCAAATGAGTTTACATTTCACATGTCAAATTACCAAAAAAAAAGTTAAATTTGTCTGCGTTTGAGTTTATTCCCTCATGAGCTTCTAAATCCATTTTATGGCAGATACAGATCATAATGAAACATTTAATACTTTTCTCACAAAAAGGTGAAAAAAAACTGTGCAACTTGACAACTCTAGAAAATATTTCTCAGTTGTATGTGAAATAAACATTTGTAAAAAAAAAAAAAAAAAAAAAAAAAAATCCTGGATCCTACAAAACGTGTCCTTCAACAACGAGCTGACGCCAGAGATAATATTTTAATCAGCTCTTTTACATTCTGACTTTTTAAATCTAATAATTATAACCTTTTTGTCCTCACCTAGCATCTTAATTTTAATCTTTTATCTTAATTATAACTTACTAAATAATAATAACAACTGTCAGAATTGATGTTTTATGCCAGAAGTCAAAATGACGTACAGTGGGTACAGAAAGAATTCAGACCCAAACGTCTTCCATTTAAGGATTATGGAGGCCACTGTGCTCTTAGGAACCTTAAGTGCAGCAGAAATGTTTTTGCCACAATTCTGTCTCTGAGCTCTTCAGGCAGTTCCTTTGACCTCATGATTCTCATTTGCTCTGTCATGCATTGT
>JAUMHR010000030.1:2583294-2596457 GCA_032361145.1 Enteromius fasciolatus
CAGAACATGGCGCCCGCAGCAACACTACAGCCAGAATAATAGCTCCGCCTTCTTTCTTTGTGTAAACATTTGGGCGGTGTGTCAAAATAAACCCACTCTGTAACAAAGAAAAGTGGGGGGGTGTTTAAACGAGCCACTTCAGGAATCTTATCTATGTCATATTTCTAATGTCTTATTTATTAACAATACATAGTTTTATAGTAAAGCTGAAAAAGCTTTTATCTATTTATTTGACAATAAAAGATTTGTTGTTCCAATACAATATTTGAAAATGTTTTAGTTTTAACCACTAAATCAAATGTTTTTTCTTCTTTTCTTTGCATTGTGACAATATTTATATTTTGAAGTCATTATTTCAAAGTACCTTGCAACTTTGATGTTACAGTCTTTTGCAGTATGTGATGCTCATTATTTAGTTAACAAAATGCTTATTTTCTAATTACAGTTCATAATGATTTGAGTACAACAATTTGGGAATTCAAATTCTTCATCTAATAAAGTTAAAATGATGAGTTTGCATTGAAGAGAAGCCTCATTAAAAAGCCAGAATTTTTTTTATTCATTCATATATTTATTCATATATGCGTGCAATAAACAGGTTGTTCTAAAATAATAATAATAATGCTTTTATCCGCTTGATCAAATGTCATAAGGCTTCAAATTAATTTTAATCAGCCTTTTCTTCCCCCTTTAATGTATGTTCATCATTAATTTAGTTTTCACCTTCTAAATGCGTGACTCGAGTACACATCTTATGTGATAAGCATTTATTTAAATAATTTAATATATTTATTTAATAAAAATTTATTTAAACATAAAAAATGTCAAATTTAAAATTATGAAATTGCAAGCCTCATTAAAAGCCCTGATTTCTTTTACATTTATTTAAATGCATTAATCTACCAGACACTTTTATCCAAAGAGGATAAAAGTGAAAAAACATATAAATGAGGAATGCCATTTGTATATATAATTTTAAATATTATGTTAGAAATAGTGCCGTCAAACAATTAATCGCATCCAAAATAAAAGTTTTTGTTTTGCGTTTATTTCATTTATATACAGTATATATTTTGAAAACATTTGCATGTATATAATTATAACTTTCATTTATATTATAAATAAATATATTGAATATATAAACTTATCTTATTTTTCTGAAATATGTACATACAATGTGTATTTATATATACATAATAAATATACACTGTACACACACATATATATATTATTCAAACTTTTATTTTGGATGCGATTAATCACTGTTAATCGTTTGACAGCACTAATTAAAAACTGCTTTATTGCAATATAAAATATTATTATTTATTTATTATTATTTATGCTTTGCTCCAAAGTAATATTTGAAGACTAAATTACTCAGTGGTTCAAATGTCTGTTTTTTAGGCCTTTATTTATGCATTGTGATATTTTTCTGACAGCTAAGCAGAAAAATGATGCTAAATCCTCTGTGATGGTCATCAGGTAACATCTGCAGGGAAGTTCTTCCGCTGATCTCCTGTCCCACGCTGATCATCCATGGGGCCAAAGATCCCATGGTGCCTTCATTTCACCCAGAATACCTGCAGCAGAAGATTAAGGGCTCGAGGTGAGAGGTCACGGCTCTCTGTCACATTCACAGAAGATGCTCTTCAGTCTGTTAACGGCTGCTTTGTGTTGGTCAGGCTGCATGTGATGCTGGAGGGGAAGCACAACCTGCATCTGCGATATTCCTCCGAGTTTAATGCACTTCTGCAGGACTTTCTGACCCAGCAATGAGCTTTGATGTGCAGTCATCGGAGGATACGAGGATGATACTGTGTGTGTTTCAATAACAGAAAACCACTCTCCAGTATACATTGATTTGAGCCATTTCATCACCTGAATGCTTTCGTTTTAAACACATTATACGGTGAAGATATTCATGGATTTATAAATGTTTCCAAAAGTTTTGATGATCATCATTTTCATCAAATCTGTGCTGGAGCTACATTCTATGATTTGAAAAAGTGCTATAGTTTTCATATAGCAATGCTAACTGTATTAATGAATGTTTTTGAACAGAAGTGATTCATACTAAATTAAAATGTCTGTTATTATATATCAAACCGTATTTTAAAAATCTATATAAAAATGTATTTATGTATATATTATACATAACTGTATTTTAATTGAAATTAGTTTCATTATATTTTGAAAGTGTATTAAAAAAATTGCTAAATTATTATACGCTTTTATATTTATTTTTATAGTAGTAGTAATAAAAGTATTATATATGTATGGCCAAAAAACATACAATTTATATATATATATATAGTTTATAAAAATTGTAAAGAAATATTTTATAATACATTCAAATATTTTACCATATTAATTAGCATTATTTGCATAACTTTTTTCATCTTGCTCTGTTCAAAGTCATTCTGAATTTACCATGGTATGTAGTTTTTTGTTGTTGTTATCATGCATTATGATAAGAAAGGGCTTAAAGCAAGATTTAAACCTGTTTTTCTTTCGCAAATCAGTACTCCAGAATATGTTTTATAAAGCCTTCGAGTAATATATTAGTAATAATATATAATAATTATAAAAGTTTTATAATAATATTTGCCATTTTTGAAACTCAACAGCATGAGTCACCATTCACTTTCCTTGTAGGGTATTTATTTTTTATATTTAAATTATTATATGAATACTTGCAATGCTTAATGTTTATATTTGAATGAAAATTGATGTCTTAATATTTATTTGATCAAAATAAAAACAGGTCGCGTTTTGTTGACGTCACTCGCGCGCCAGACCGGACGACGGCGCTGCTGTGTCTCCGCGAGCGGAAGTGTGGAGGAGACGAGTGTTTTTACTTTCATTATGAGGTTTCTGCGTTCTCTGGCTGTTCTGTGAGGTTTTATCGGGATGGAGACGGTGCTGAACGGTGAGTGCGGCGCTCAGGCGCCCGTGGAGCACATCACGGTACATGATTTCTCGGAGAAGATTCTGGAGCAGCTCGTTCATTTCCATGTGATGAAGCTTAGCGGCGGGTTTTTCCTCTGGATCGGGTCCAGCCCGGTTCTGTCCAATCTGGCCCTGTCCGTCAGCAGTAAATATGTGAGTCCTGCATGTGTTTACAGTGGGAATCTTATGGGTTTATTATTCGTTTATCATAATTATCTGTCTTTGTTTGTTATTAACGTTGGTAGCAATTATTTATTAGTGTATCTTAATATTAGCTTAAATTATTGTATTTACTTTTTAAAAAAAAAAAAGTTTTATTCAGTTTATTATCAGAGGCAGATAGTAGTGAAGAATTTTTGTTCTGCTTTAAAATTAAAATTTTTCAAGTGTCTACTTGCTTTTGTGTCTCGTGCTTTTTTTAAAATGCGTTTTTCATAACATTCTAAAGCATAATGTTGTACTTATTGCGTTTCATATTACATAACATGTAATACTAATAATTATGTAAAAAACAATTTAAATTAATTTTGTTTCATTGAAGTAACTTCTATGCAGATTTATTTGAGTAAAACTTTACTTGAGTGTTGACTATATGCCTTTGTCAGTTTAATATTTGGCTTGAGTTAATTTCATTTTTAATTTAAATAATGTTTACAAGCAAGGTTGTTTTCATACGATAATGATATTTTATTTGAGCTATATTCAAGAAAACAATGTTTTGTTTGTTTTTGTTTATTTGACTTCGTAACAATGCAAGTTCATTATTTAGTTTTATGCTTTTATCACTTTTGTATGCAACATTTCTAATAGTTTAAGGTAAATTACGTTTTTTTTATGTAATATTTGTATTTTGTTTTTAACTTTTTAGGTTAACATCTGTAGTTTCTGTTAACTGTACAAATTTAGTCATGTCTTGTTTTATGTCATTTTAGTATTTCCGTTTATCTTTAAAATTATTTCGATTTCAGGCCATTGTAATTGTAACTACCATTTATACATATGTATTTTATACATTTATTAATTTTAATCTAGTGTTTATATTTTATTTCAGTTAACAGTTTTTAATAGATTTGTTTATTCTTTTGTATAATTTAAAAATTGCTGGGAGTACTTCATTTTAGTTTAAAGCAATAAAAAACATTTTTGTTATAATGTTATGATTGTAATTATGATAATATTTGCCTTGGGGTATTTCTATTTAAGAGTTAAAATGAAAGTGTTTCCTGCAGCTCATATTTTGTGTTTTTTGTTTTTTTCTCCCAGGATTCAATGCCTCTGTCCACTGTGGTTCTGGGTGACTCGTCAGACACGACGCCAAGCTCTCTTGCACAGAGACTCAGTAAGACCTGCTCTAACTCATCAGATCTGTGTGTTCAGTCCTTTACAGACGAGTTATGTCTTCAGATATGAACGTTTGCAACAAAACTGTACCAGAGCTGCTAAAACACCTGATGTTGATCCACCTAGCATTCACCTGGTTTCTAGCATTGATTTTTCTCTTTCTTTTCAGCAAAGAAGACAAAGAAACAGGTATTTGTAAGTTACAATCTGCCCGTGACAGACTCGAATCTAGCGCTGCTGGTGGAGAACAGAATCAAAAAGGAGATGGAGCTTCATCCTGACAAGTTTTAAACGTCTGCGGTTTTACCTGCCACTTTTTTGTTTGCTTTTTTGTACATAGCTCAATAAATCTAAAACGTATTCAGTTGTAACACAATTATTTTGTACGGTACGTATCTGGTTATGAGACAGATTTATGAGGGTTATAGCAAAGACAAACTGACTGATAAATTCTGTTTCAATAAAATTTTTGTTTTTGTAAAACCTGAAAATATGAGAGGTATTTTTAAACATTAAATTTCCAGACCTTCAGAAGTCATGGGAAATGATTATTATAATCCTTAAAAGTACACGCAATGAAGATGTCATTTTTTCTACTCTGTAATATGTGTGAGGACAGAAAAAGAAATGCATACGTGGATATATATTGATCACAAGGTGCAGAAACAAGCTGCCATAGGATAGAAAATAAAATAAATAAAATGTAAATAAACTAAAATAAACTTTTTTTTACCTCGGAAAAATCTAAATTAAAGTCTAAATGAATAGAAAAATAATAATTGACTTTTTCAAAATGTTAAAATAATTTTTATATTACATCACAATTGTGAGATATAAACAGGTCTGAGTTTATAACTAACTGAAAACGATGAGAAAGTCTACATTTTTATTTCGCCGCAGAAACAAGCCTCCATAAAACCCAGTAATTAAAATATGAACAACAAAATGTACTGTATTAAAAAAAATGGTATTTATTTACAAGTGCAATGTCTTCAAATGGACTATTAACATGTATGAAATTCTCATTTAATCCTAATCATCAAAATGTCACGTGAGTCAAATACAGAAAAATACACTGATGCTTTACAATAGTCTCCTGTGTTTGAGCGAATCACATTAATGCGTGTCCAGGTCATGTTTCATGCCAAATTAAAAAAAAATATATAAGAAAAAATAAGATTTCATTTCATTGTGACACTTTTAATTTATAATTTTTTACTGTTTTTATTGATAATTAAGATTTGTTTCTTTGTTTTAATAATATTCTATTTTTAGTCCTAAAAATAGGCTTGATTTTCTTTAAGAAAAATATACTTTGCCATTTTTCGTTGTTATTTTTGGGGTGAAATATGACCTGGAATTATTTTGTAAGATTGACTCATATGTGCTCTTATGATGTGCTTTAATCAGTATTTGAAGTATTACGGAGTGCTTTAGTGTTTACACAAAAGATGAATATTGATTCTGTGCTTATTTCTGATTATTACTCCTGCCATTAGGATGTGAAATGACAACTTATAAGAGATAAATATATTTATCCCAGAATCCTGTATAAACACGCACACACACATAATATCTGCAATCACTGTTTAAAACCTTATTGATTAACTTCCTGGTGTATGGTTAGAGAACGTTTTTGTTCTTAATTTGGTTTCTTATTCAGTACTTGGAGGATAAACAGGAGCTTTGTGATGTTCCAAGTTACTCCACTGCTACTCTACACATTAATAATAATTGCTAAATATACATGAAATCAATCAGCAGCCCTTCTGGTGGTCGTGCTCCACGTCAGCCCGAGTTCACGTTTATGAAACAAGTGAGTGTCCGGGTCACATTTCACACCAAACAGAAAAATTAATTCAAGAAACGAAGCCCGTTTCTGCATTTTTGATTTTTTCCCCTACAGCCCAATCTCATGAACTCAATGGAAAAACCTTATTATTATAATGCATCTGCACATTATACTTTTGTACTTTTTGTTTTTATGATTCTAATGATTGTCATTAAATTCTCATTAATTTAATACAACAACGTTTTTTACTTATTAGGATTTCAGATCTAAAAAAAGGCTTCATTTTCTTGATGCAAAATATCATTTACTTTTCATTTATATTGTATTTCTTTTGATTTGGATGTGAAATGTGTTCAGGTTTCACTCCTGTAACTCTTGTTATTGGGTTTGTAAATGTTCGCATGTTAACCCTTGTACGTCTTAAGGGACTTTTAGTCTTTTTCTTTTTTGATAATTTTGCGTATGTTAATGCAAACAATGTAAATGTAGCCCAAAATGTGTACTTTTATTAGAATCTTAGTAATTTACTCTCACTTCCTTTCATAAACCCATTTTATACTAGGTACAAAAATAGGTGCACTCAGGACCTCGTTGAAAAAAAAGTCTCGATTGAAACATCGTTAAAATGGCAATATTTAATCCCAGTGCTATTAAAGCAAAAAGCATGCAAGCCTATTCATAAACATCTTTATGAATAGGCCTCACTCTGTTGGCATTTTTTTATATTTTTCAAATTCTTTAAATTCTTATGATTTTCTGCTTCTGCCTAAAAAATGTGAACTGAATTCTATTTATAATTTTTGGACGGGGCACAAAGTAATGCAGCAATGTTAATCCTTGCTTATCATTGACATATCAAAGACAAAAAAAATCCTTAGCATTTAGTATATGGAAAATAATTTCATCCTTCAGTAAAAAAACAACAATGGCATTATATAAACAAACATTTAAAGGGTTGAAAATGACTTGTTTAGTAGTTTTGATCCAGACAAGATCTATGCCAGTGAAAACGTAAATAAATATTAGTATATAATATTTTTATGACTTTTTTTTTTTTATTTTTTACAGCTATGTAACTTCTTAAATTGACACACAAGGGTTAAGAGCAGACCATTAAGTTGTGCTGTCGTTGTTTTTTTGTTTGTTTGTTTGTTTTTTTCAGCCATCATCTGTCCAGTCGTGGTTTCACACACGTTCAGTTCAGATTCATCTGGCCGACTTGTGATTGCTTTTTTTTTTTTGTTTTAGTGCAAAACAGACAGACTAAAAAAACCTGAACATAGTGAGGTGCACACGAACGGCGAACTTCATTCATGAAACAGCAGCAAAACGCATTTGTTGCGGTTAAAAACCATTCCCACAAATGAGAAGAATTAGTGTTTACTAAACAATTTGTGCACATATTTTGTACACTTGTGTGTCCTGAATATGGAAGCTTCTTTCTGCCACAGGATTAAAAACCAATTTAAATCAGTAATTGCGACTTTTTAAACATAATCGCGTAAAAAAAGGCTGTAATTCTGTAATTAATTCTCAATTGCAATTTTATCTCATAATATAGACTTTAATTCAAATTACATTATTACTAAAATTTAGACTCTACAAACTTACAATTGTTTTTCTTGCAATTTTTGAAAACTCAAAATTCGAACTTTTTCTGTACTTGCGATTCTGACTTTTCTCAGGATTGCGGCATTCAATTTTGTGATTCAGACTTTTTTTCTTAATTGCTAATTTGTATCTTGCGATTTTGACTTTTTCAGAAATGCTACTTTAACTCTTGTGATTCTTATTTTTATATCTTGCGTTTCTGACTTTTTTCGTCAACTGTGAGATTCTATCTTATGATTCTAACTTTTAGAATCTAAATTATAAAGAATTGGAAAAAAATAAAAATAAATTAGCAATTTTGACTTTTGACATTTAGCCTTTTTTAAATTTCTTTATCCTGTGGTGGAAACATTCTCCCGTACATGAACGAAGTCCGCCTGTTCTTACTGTCAACATTATTCTGTCCTTATAATAAATACCAAACATTTACCAAACATACAAAAAAACACATTCAAATCAGTGAAACTCCTCCGTGAGGTTGTTGTTCGGTAGTGGCTGTTTGAAAAATAGAGCTCCTTTCGTTGAACGCAAGTTAAAATAACATTTCAAGTTTGTACAATGGTACGAATTTTTCACCGATGCTGGTTAATGAGGCGTTTGACACTTTACCACGACATCAGTCGCGTTTTGCAGTTTAAAAAAATGAATGAGTGAAACTCGTTCTCGACAATCGCTCTTCGTTCAGTCGTTCTTAGCAAATGGCGTCATGAAGTCCTCACGCCATTGGCTGTGCTGTTGCTAGCCACCGAGCCGTTGCCGGGGTTGACGACCTGGTGAAGGGGCGTGTCCTGAACGCGTGAATACTCCCTGACCTCGGTCCTGGCCAGTAGGTGGTGCTGTTCTCCGGGGAGAATGGGCCGGCGCAGAAGCCCCTCCCCCTCAGCGATAGTCTCGGGCAGCGGTTGGCCAGCGGTTTCCGGGAGCAACGGTATGCAAATGATGCAGAGCAGAGTGCAGCAGGTGAGAATCACGTGATGCAGGAAGAAACCCTTCTGATTGTGGAGCTCCATTAATGGCGCCGTTAGCATCCCGAAACCTGCGCTTGCTAGCACCAGACCCACACCTCCTCCCCTGTTACAACAAAACACAGAGACACATCAAAACATATAGTCATTTATTCAACTCACTGTTGTTTAAGTTTAAATAAAAAAAATTGCAAATGTATTAAAACAAGTTTTAATCAGTTTTAATAAGTTTATTCAACTCAGTGTTTAGTGTTGTGGGTTATTCAGCTCTCTGACAGACGGATGGACAGAGGTGCTGACCTGATGACCGTCGGCGTGATCTCTGCGCAGTAGAAGATGCTGAGAGTGCTGACAGCATGAGACGAGAACATCCCGATGATGGAGAACGCGTACGAGAAGCGCTGGTTCAGCGAGTCCCGCTGAGCTAAGACAACAAACACAATATATTAATATACATATCCAGCATTTCTCAAACCTACAGCAACATCAGTAAATCACTGCAAGATCTCGGGAAGACTGTTCTTAAATTAGTTCTTGGTGCAGGCATCCAAATCAAATTCACAATTTATGCAAGAATGCTTTACATAAAATACCTGAGTCTGGAGAACAAAAGCAGTCATAAGCATATTTGTGGCAATAACCAACAATACATTAAGTAAAGATCATGTTTCATGATACTTAGTCAATTTCCTACTATATATATATATATATACAAGAAATTTACTTTAAAGATTTTTTTTTGCACCCTCAGATTCCAGATTTTCAAATAGTTGTATATTAGCCAAATATTGTCCTATCTTAACAGACCAGACATCAATGGAAAGATTATTTATTGCTTATTTTTCATTTTTATTATTTAAAAATGTATCCTTATGACAGTTTTTGTGGTCCAGGGCCATGTTTCATGTTTCTTTTTTCATAAACTTGCATATATTATTGTAACCTAACCTCAACTTCTTGATTATCTCGTCACAAAATGTAACTATATTATCATCATCAAGCTGTAATTTGATAAATGACAAACAATAACAAGATTTTCTGTGTAGATGCTTTGAAAAGCATTATATACATAAAACTAAACTGACTTGTAATTTCTTTTCACAAAAAGGAACATTAAATTCACAACATTATTCACTTAATCTACTGACATCCCTTTTATTATTAAGTCATAACTGGTTTGGGGGGAAAATCCTCCTAACATACATGTAACACTGGTTGGAATAATACAATTAAAATTACATTCAATTTAAAAAAAGAATATGTTTATAAAATATAATATAGCCTGTTTGCACCTGTTTTCATATCTTTTATCTTTTATCAGGAAATATGACAAATACAATTTAAAATTCTGTATAATTTATAACTGAATGTTTAAAAACTGTACTAGTAGAAATTAAAATCTATTATTGAAATCAACATTATTTAATGCTGGAAAGGCTTCACAGTTCATAGCAATTGCATGTTAAATATTACATTAACTAACAAAATTAATGTGTTACTATCCAGCAATAGTACGTTTTTATTTTAATTTTATTCTAATCTAATCTTAAAATAAATACATACCTAAAAAATTATTTTTAAAAATATAAAGTGTTTTTTACTAACTATGCACAACAACAAAATGTTTCTCCCTAATGTAAATTTTAAATGACCTAATAAGTTATATATTTCATAATATATTTCACATAGTAGAAAGTAACACATAGAATGAACATCTAATGCTGTATTATTATAGATACAGTATTACATTAACAATGTGTATGACTATTGAAATGCATTTTAAATTTGATCATTGTTTGTTCTCTTCTGTCACAACAATTAAATATGTAATCCATAATATTTTTGTATTACCTTGATCGTGCCACAGACTGTACTTGCCGATGACTGTGTTAGGAGAGAAGAGACAGGTGTTGGTATGAGTTCAGAGTGTGTATGGTCATGTACTGTACTGTACTGTACGTACGGTTGAGGAGACCCAGCTGAAGCAGCGAGGCCAGGGCCGTGATGATCATGAAGGTGAGCAGCCCTCCTCTCCGTCCGAAGCCGCCCACCACTGGAAACAGCACCATGCAGGAGACGACGGCGATCGCTGCGAGAGCGTAATAATGCAGGTGAGATGCGCTGCCCTCCAGAACACTCCGAGCAAAACAGTGATGGATGCCGTAACCTGTCAACCTGAGAGTCCAGACCACAACAAACACAAGTCATTTTTTTGCCAAATTTGATTGAAATAATGATACATTGTCATTTGGTGTAACACAATATTTATGTAAAAATCCAAACAACATGCTTATTCTGGCATGTACACATTTAAAAGAAAAAATATATAAAAGAATATGGAAGCATATTAAATTTTATTGTGTTTTAAATGAGTAAAAGAATTTTATTGACAAATGGGTAAAACCTAGGATAGTGGCACATTAAAAAAAAGAAAAGTAAAATTAAACTATAAATAATCTAATTTGTATTTGGAGTGAAAGTAGCATAATTAGTCTTTTAAGATGATTTTTGTTGTAAATATGCCTCATACATTTGTTACACTGAATGACATTTTAGTGGGCAAATGTACTAAATAAGGGAAAAATTATCTTTATTTTTTGTCTAGAAAATTAAAAACAATGAAATTTAACAGAAAACTTTTTTTATTTTTTGGGGGTGGGGTGAACAAAAATTGAAAGCAGTGTTACATGCATTGTTTTCATGCTTAAGCCCTTTTTCATCTTTACCTCATTTTTTTTGTCTAATTTGTTTATTCATTATTTTAATCTTGTGTTATGCATTTACATCATTGTATTTTTTATTTGAATCTTAATTTTATGTATTTTTTTATTTTAACCCAATTGTCTTATTTTATTTATTAGTTTATTAATATGGAGCCCCTTAAGGGACGTGGTGGAGGAAAAAAATTGGGGTGGGTAAAAAAAAATCAAGGTGGGAAGATTTTTTTTTTCAAATCTTTTGCGTTCTCTCGCAAAATGGTTTGCATTCTCTGACATAACCAGTTGAGCTCAGATAAACACTTTCTTTTTACTTTAAGCTTCCAGTGTATTAGACAGCTCCGTAATGGCAACGCAAAAGATTTGAAAAAAAAAAAGTATTATTTCCACCTTGAATTTTTTTTTACCCACCCCGATTTCTTTCCTCCACCATGTCCTTTAATGGGCTCTGTATATCATTTATTTGTTAATTTTTTATGTTTATATGTCTAGTGATCTATTTTATTTTATTTATGTTTTTTTTTTTTTAAATTCCTTCATTTTACTCTTCATGAATTTATTTATTTTAATAATGTTTTAATGTATTTATTTCAATCTCTTTTTTAACAATCATGTTGGTGGCCTATGGATTTCTAAAAAAAATATCTAGATAACAAATTTATTCCTAAATATGACAAACACTGCCTGTAACGCACAAAATGCATTGCCACTGCATGTTTAGAAATGTTCTACTCACCTGCCAAAAAGCCCTGACAGATAAAGCCAGTTCTAGTGAGATCTAAAGTGAAGAGCACTCACGAGTTAACGCAGAGAACCACGGTGTTCTTCCACAGGTTTCTGGTTCCACTCAGCTGAGTCACGCAGAACGTCTTCGGCTTCTGCTGCAGTTCAGTCTCCAGCTCTGCAAACCACCACCATCATCATCACCATACTCATCATCATCACCATCATTATCAACATAATCATCATCATCACCATCATCATTATCCTCCTTATCATCATTACCATCATCTTCATCCTTACCATAACCATCATCACCATCACGACATCATCCTCATCACCATCATCATTATCCTCCTTATCATCATTACCATCATCTTCATCCTTACCATAACCATCATCACCATCACGACATCATCCTCATCACCATCATCATCCTCATCATTATCCTCCCTATCATCATTACCACCATCCTCATCCATACCACAACATCATCATCATCCTCATCATCACCATCATCCTCATCAACACAATCATCCTCATCATCACCATCATCATTATCCTCCTTATCATCATTACCACCATCCTCATCCTTACCACAACATCATCATCCTCATCATCATCCTCATCATCACAATCATCCTCATCATCATCCTCATCAACACCATCATCATTATCCTCCTTATCATCATTACCACCATCCTCATCCTTACCACAACATCATCATCATCATCATCATCATCATCATCATCATCACATCCTCATCATCACAATCATCATCATCCTCATCAACACCATCATCCTCATCATCACAATCATCATTATCATCCTTATCATCATTACCACCATCCTCATCCTTACCACAACATCATCATCATCATCACATCATCATCCTCATCATCACCATCATCCTCATCATCATCCTCATCAACACCATCATCCTCATCATCACAATCATCATCATTACCACTAGGGATGGGCGATATGGCCAAAAATCCATATTGCGATATACATTGCAGCCTCTTGCGATAACGATATATATTGCGATATATAAATTATAATAGAACC
>JAUMHR010000030.1:2620230-2630230 GCA_032361145.1 Enteromius fasciolatus
TTTCCAAAAGACTCGAAGGCGATTGGTCTCTCATGCGAGATCCCATATGTAACGTCTCCGTTCCCTCCTTCAGGGAAAGTGGGTTACCGTTGTAACCTTAGACGTTTCTTTAGCAGTGCGCGACTGGTTAACCCCCGAGACCACACCTAGTGATGAGGTGCACCTGGATGCAATCTGTGCACGTCAATGTTCAAGGAGATTGGTCTCCCATGCGGGTTCCCATATGATCAGGGAACGAGGGTTATCGACGTAACCTAGACGTCTTGTGATCATTCCTAAAAAAAAAAAGTTGTAATAATTTTAATAGTTTTAAACTTTTTTGACGGGTCGCCGTGAAGAACTTCACAATTGGAGGCCTTCGAAACAGTAAATCATTGAAACATTTCATGATTTTAGGCTACTTGCCTAAAAAGATGTGTGGTTGGGTCAGCCTTCAGAGTTTTATATGCCTATAAAAAGTTTTCTAAAGCATTTCTAATCGCACCCTGTATTTGATGCTAGTTTTACTCAAATCAAATGGTAAAATGCTCATTAAGTGACTCTCAAAAGCAGTTCTGGGGATGTTGCTCATGTGTTTATGTCCTCATTTAGTAAGAGATCTAGCTTATCAGATCACGTAAATCAACGGAAAATGAATAGAAATTATGATTATGTGCAAAGAAATATAATGTAAGATTATCAGTATTTTTCCAAATTAATTAAAAGTTCTAATGAGTTCATTTTCTATGCAGGAAAAACCCTGCTAATGTCTTCATTTTCAAATGTGAAACCATCAAACTTTTATTTTGAAGGAAAGCCACAGGGAGCCCTTAAAGTTCTTTTGTTAAACGCTTCTCATTACAAGGTTATGAAGACGGTTGCCATATGTTATGTTCCCAAATGCACGCTAAAGCGACTCAAATTCAGAGCAGATCCGGTGATGAAGTTCATGTGGAGCTGCATTTACTGTGAAGCGCTTTGGACAATAAAGATGTTCTGAGACACTGTAACAATGAGCTGCTCCCGTGTAAATGAACACAGTGCAGCACTTTACTTTGAAAAGAAAATTTAAGGAATAAATGAAAGCGGACACAAAGAAATTGACCAAAATGAATGAGTTTATGATTAAAGCATGAATATTTGAATATAACTTAATCCAAGGAAGAAGAAAAAATCGGAATATCTTGATTTAAGGATGCTTTGAATAAAAGAAGTGAAAAATACAGATTTGTTTCACAGTGTGTTCAACATACAATGACATAACCTTGAGACATGAATTTAAGACTGTGCTGATTTAACGTAAAATGAAAAAATGTAAGATATAATATTTTCTAACATGGACACTTTGTCCTCCAAGCACCTCTGTATAACTTTTATACTCAAGGGTTAAGATCCGCAGAAGCACCATAATTGAACAGCAGCCTTTTCTTATTTCTTCCAGTTGTGTTTGTACAGCCCTAGCTTGACACACTTTCTAACAAATACAAAAATAAATAAAACAGGGTGCAAAAGGGCACACTTTGTCTTCAGGCACATTTCTGTCTTTTCCTTTTAATATTTAGTGTGAAAAATACTTCTTTTGAGTGTTCCTTTGAAAAGAAAAAAAACAACGATAGTGACATTAGTAAAAAAGTAATATATTTATAATACATTTATTTCATATTAAGTATAGTTCAAATCTATTAACATATTTACTGACAGATTTAATTAAACTTTATTTGGAGTTTTACTTGTGCATAATGCATATTCCTAAAATGCGTGTTCATGTCAGTTTTAATGAGGATTGTGTATAAGTACACTTTACAGACTTACAGACTTTAGCACTACTTCTGCACAATAAACTGCATTAAGTACAAAATTTGTTGTTTAAATTAGCAGACTATAAGTGTCCCAGTTCAGTATACTAAAAGTACAATTGCATGACATTTTATTAATACATAAATATAAAAATGTATTTGTAGCATACTAAGCATGAAATAAATCTAATTCAAATACATTTTAGTGTATTTATTTTTCCCTAATCCTCAAAACGGCCTGAAGTTGTGATCAGGACGGCTGTGTCAATGAAAGTGGAAAAAAGATAATCCTATTTTTTTATGATCGTTTTTTGACATGGATGTTTTTGTTTTCTATATATATTTTATGCACAAAAGCACTGTAATGAAAAAGCAGCCTCTTATTTTTTCCATTTGTGGTTTTGGTTTTATTTCAATTTAACTTTGCAGCCCTAGCTTGACACGCTTTCCTTCTTTTTAATCCTTGAGTGTCTTAAGGCACATTTTTGTCTTTTCATTTACCGTGTGGTTACTGAAAAATACTTCATACTTCGGTGTTGCTAAAAAAAACATCAGTGACATTGCGCAAACAAACTGGCATGTACAGCTTTAAAATCCTGAAAATGAATAAAATTCTGTTAGTTATGACCAGGATTGCTATCAATGAAAAAGAGGGGACATTTTTGTCCTCTAATGACTCCTGTGTAACTTTTATACACAAGGGTTAAGACATGCAGAAGCACTATAATTTAATACCAGCCTTTGCTATGTTTTCTATTTGCGTTTTCAGTTTTATTTCGATGAACTGTGCAGCCCTAGCCTGACACGCTTTCTAACAAAAAAAAAAAATCTATGTGTGAAAAAAACCAAGCTCTTCGGCTCAATCTTGAAATGACATCCTCTCTGAAGCCGAGCAGCAGGACTTTAGCTGCTTCCTCTCTGGACCCCGGCGGAATAAACCATTAAACCGTAGGGAGGAGAGAAAACCTGTAGAGCACTAAAATAAAGTTATGTCAAAACCATTCAGCTCTTCCTGCTGTCGCTGCTCAACCTTGTGAATATCCTCAGAGGGGCCAAGAACATTACAAGCCATTCAGTTTATATGAATGGGCACTAACAGACTTTTTTGCCATTCTGATATGTCTAAATTTGCAGGCATATCCTGTGGTCCATCAGAAACAGCCTTAGTTTCAATTTAGTGTCTCCCAGAAGGACCAAGCTTCCTATTTCGAGTGGAAATTGTATAAAGTTTTCCCCCCAGTGTTCATATCTTTACTGCTTCGAAAGCAAGGGACCCTCTTACTTCGAAAGACGAATGAGCTGACAGTTTGATGTCTTAAGCAAGATTGCAAATCATTCAGAATCATTAAAAAAAACTTCAGTCTCATTCACGACGTCTGAGCTTATAATGCATCTGTCAAAGAGATGGCCAGCGTTTCATTTTATCACAGAACTCCATAAAATGAAAGGTGAAAGGCCTCGTCATTTTACTGCTGCGTCTCTGTACTGTAACTCTCGCTGAGGGCTAAAGTAAATGATTTTGGAACAGCGCTCTTCCACCAATGTCACAGTTTTTTAAGCAACAGATCTTTAAGGGGTGATGTCAATGTGTCAGGACAGTCGTATATCTTTCACAGCACTGAAAATACTGGTGAGGTGGATCCGTAAAGACGGACCTGAGGATTGAGTCGTCATCATTGTAATACCATCTGCGTTCGTTCTAAATCGTTGTTCATAACTGTAATCATGTTATAGTCACGCGCTGCATTAAACAATAGTCATGCGAATCCCCACAAGTGTCGTGAAAAAGCACCTACGTTTTTTACAGTTTAAGCGACCTTTTCAGTCACAAATACTGAGAAAACCTACAAAATTCTATTCAAGTTTTCTTGAATAACGTTTTTGTTAATTTGTCAAATTTTTAGCATTAATTAACTGCTTGTTCAGCAATTAGAAAACCAATAAACTCATCTATTATTTTGAGCCATATATTTATTCAGAAAGCACAATCGCAAACAAATTATTCGAGATCTCATAGCAAAACACAGACCGGCTGAACGAAATTTAATTTAAGCAAAGTATCTCACATGGAGACCGCTAAACGTCAGCTTACTGTATTTGTTTACCAGTGTTTTCAGATCAACTTCGGTTCTTTCACAATGAAGAGCAAGAGTTTTGCAGTCTGGCAACCGCAAACATGAAGTATTAATAAGCACTAATTAAGGATCACTTAATTACAATAAATATATTGAGGCAAACAGTTAATTGTTAGTTAATAGTGAGAATTATCTAAGTGTGACCAGAATAATTTATCTACTGTACTTGAACTAATTAAAAGGTTGATATAGGATTTAGAAAGTAATTAGTAATAAGTAATGAAATACCTTTTGGAGAATGTCATTTGTACAGTAATCTAATTACACTATTGAAATAGTAACTAGTAATTACTTTTTTACAGTAACTTATCCAACACTGGCCTCAATGATATGAGCTTGCATGATGATATGAGTAACACTTTATTTTACCGTTACACCTATTAGTTGTGTATAAACATGCATATTACTAGAATATTAGCTATTTATTAGTGCTAATTAAGCACATATTAATACCTTATTCTACATTCCTAATCCTAATTACAACTACCTTACTATCTATTAATAAGCAGCAAATTAAGAATTTTTTGAGGGAAAAGTCGTAGTTAATAGCTAACAAGTGTTACCTATTCTAAAGTGTTACCTTTTTTCAACCAGATTTTTTTTTATAGGACGTGCAGCACAGCACTTGAATACCTTTTCGTATTTAAAGAATTCAGATCAGTTTAATGTTATTTTCTGTGGTAGGCGACATTATGCAATTGTGGATTAAACTTAAGTTGAACCTGGAACATTCCTTCAGCTCCAAACCCAACCCTAAAAATCCCAACTCCTCACTAACTGAACATTAAGCTGCTATTTTAGTCAAAAGTGAACCTATCTAATCTATTTTACGTGCTTGGTTGTAAAATCGTACGCATCTGACCTAAAATAAAACATGGTGTGGGAATGATAAAGTGTCATCTGGTGGTGAACTGGATACTCGTTCAGGGAGCGTGCGGGAGTTGGCTGTCCCCTGCACATGTTGTGCTGGTGTGAGCGTAATGAGCGCCGAGCCTTTGCTCCCGGGCTTAATCTCTCTGCCCGGAGAGGAGCCCGCAGCGTAATTAACATTGCAGGCATTGCAGTCTGACGTGTTGAATAATTACCCGCTCCTCAATGACACGCCAGTTCCTGCGTTAGTGCCGCGCACAGGTGAAATCGTAACCTTATACCGAGCAGCTGCCGCTTCAGGGAGGCCATCACAAATGACTTGACCTTAGAGAGATGCTACCATTCCAGCCACTGCAGAAGATTGGAATAAAGAGTCACAGAAGACACAAGTGACAAAAAAAACATATTTAAATATGTGGAACAAAGAGGTAAACTTTTAACATATATAGCCTACTAAATAAAATACAAAAATACACACACACACATATTATACCATTAATATTTTTGCATTGCGATACTTTTTTTAAAACGATAAAATAATTATTTTCTCATTACTCTAAAACATTTTTTAGGATTAGAATTATTTGAAAAAATAAGAATTCATATTTTTAAATATGTTAAAATATGCATTAATTTTAAAGTTTTAAAGTTATTTAAACATTACTTAATTCATTATTATATTATTCTAAAGTATTTTACATTTTAAATTAATACTAATCAAAATCTAATAAATAAGTTTGAACCTCATCAAATCTTGAAAACAAAAATATATAGCAGCATAAATATTTTCAACACTGATAAAAATGAAAAAGAAATTCTTGAGCAGTATATTAGAATTATTTCAGAAGATCATGTGACACTGAAGACTGAAGTAATGTTGCTGAAAATTCAGCTTTGATCACATAAATTAAATTACATTTTAAAATATATTCACACATAAAACAGCTATTTCAAAATGGATTCATATTTCATATTTTTTTAAAAAAGGTTTGAAATTACATTTCAAAACATGGAGTAATATTTCTTTTTTTGCTTTATTTCTGATTAAATAAATGCAGCCTCGGTTAATTTTAATTACCTGCTAAACTATTTTCCACAGAAAATACTTGATGGCAATCAGATTTTTGGGTAACCTCTCCACAGTGGCTCTTGAGCTTTATCGCAATGTCATTAACATAGCTGCTCTATTTTCCTTTGGGTTAACTGTGAGAGCATGTATTAATATAGCTCATGTTCTTGTACCATTACGTTTTTAGTGCATGCAAACTGTTAAAGATGACCCCCCATGTGCTGTTCTTTATGGGTCCCATTTGACTCACTGTGATTCCTTGCGTCTGATCCCATTCAACAATTTGCCTTGAACTGGGAAAGACGATCGGCTCGGGTTTCCCATTGGAGTGGACTCTCGTCTCAGACTACTTTGAAAGTGTCTCCTGACATTCTAATTAAGCTCCCAACGCCGTCCCTCTGGGAGGTTGCCCTTCCAAAGCCATCCGGCAGGTCAGCGCTGAGTTATTTGCACTGGTTTTGTGGGCAAACTTAATAATTCCCCTAAGAAAAAAGAAAGAGTCTATCATTCCCGCGCATAAAGGGCAGTTACAGTCAGCGAATGAACAGGTTGAAATTAAATCAGTGCTGGGCTCAACGATGAACCCTTGATTTGTTTGTTTGCCGCAGTGTTCTGAAATTCCTTCGTTAGGTTGGATTTCCACAGGTGTTTTTGTTTGCTTTCGGTCAATTAGCAACTTCCGTAGTTCATTAGTGTTTTTGAGGATATTGTGTCTGTTTGTTGAACTGAAAGGAATCTGAACAAAGCTGTTGATAACATAATAAAAAAAAAGAATAGGTTTCATATTAAATTCCATATTTTCATATAATTTTCTCATTATGGTTTCAGAAAATAACTTCAGATACATGCCTTCTGAATATCCAGGTGTTATGTCAATCAAAAAAAAAAAAGTAAAAATCTATAAATTAATTTAATGTTGTATACTTAACATGGAATATATTTATTAAATACTTACTAATAAACACTTTACATTTATTTATACAGTTTAAAAATAAAATTGTAAACACAAAACCACAATATATTACTAAAATGGCATGTGTTTATTTAAAGCATCTATGAATTAAAGTATTTGTATTATTTTTAATAGATGCTGATTTAAAGTCTGTATTACAGTAATAAGAATCTAATGAAAATTCTTGAGAATTACAATTAAATGAAATGGATAAACAAATCAGTTTAATGGTTTTAAATTATTATATATTAGCACTGAGAACCTAATAAAGTTCAAAAGCTTTTGTTGTTGTTTTTCTTTTTTTTCTTTTACAATGTAAGTAATTGCAATAATGCAGTGTTTATGCGTAGTCATTGCACTATGTTGAAATTTTTCAATTTAATTCAGCAAAACATCTTTCAGTAACTGTATTGCATAAACAAAAATCTAACAAAATTCACTATTGAGAAATGCTAAAAGCTCAGAGGTGAAATACTGAAATATCTTAATTACACTAAGTTGTTACAAAAAAATTATTTTGCTCAGTACAAAGATTTCAGATCAAAAATGTGACTCTCCAGTCGATGTGATCTCTTGCTCCCTCACGATCCGAGCAATATGACCTCTTGCTGTTGTCACTTCAGAGATTTATTGAGGCCACATGCATTGTGATGGTCCAGCGGACCTGCCCGTGACCCCCCTTTATGAGCTCTCTGGACTAATGCCAAGTAATGTCTGTAAGTTAGCCTGGGCAATTATAAAGCCTGTGGACTGAAAGAGAGCTGTCATTAGGATGTGCTTAAGGACAGCGGCCTGCTCAGTCTGGCCCTGGGACAGGACAGCAAATGGACTGGGAGCCGTAAGACGAGCCGGGCCAGAAGGGGATAATTAGAGCGTTTTGTCTGACATTGTTGATATAAATATGACAAAAGCCCCTCCTGTTCCTCACCAACACGCACTCATTTACCCACTCTACGAGCCGCCCATAGACATCAGCGTAATCATCATGTTCAACAGGTGGTGGGCAAATGCGAAGGGCATGAAACCGATACTATGTTTCCTGCAAACTGACAAACGTGCTAATTAATCCTGATCTTTTTTCTTTTTTTCCCCCACTCATTGTTTTCCATCTGTTTGTAGCGTGTGAGTCCTTGCTGAAAGCAGTTTTCCTGCAGTTGACCCTGTTAAAAGAGTTAAAAATGGCGATTCTGTATCCATTATTTACCTTTGTGTCTTTTCAAATTCATGCCATTTTATTTAGTTTGATTAAGTAAAAACAAAAGAGCATCTAATTAACATAAAAAAAGAACCCAAATATCAATTAAAGATATTAAAATGAGAAATGTGCTAAAATGTTTTAAAGTAAGCAAAATAATAATAATAATTTCACCGACATATTTATGTGAAACCAACCAATTAATAATCTTTTTTTCCAAAATGAACCTCATTCAATCATTTTCTCGCTAACAAAAAAAGAAAAAAAAAAAATATATATATATATATATTCAAATACATTTAATACTTTCTAAATATTGCATTACAGTAATGAGAATTTTAAAAAAAATTTAATTAAAATTAAATTATACTGAATTAAATGGGAAAAAATAAATGTTAAATATTCTAATACTTTGCATAAATACAAAAAAGGTAATATATTTACATCATTGTAGTATTTGTACTCTTTCTACATTATGCTAAATTAAATGGAAAAAAGCTCAGGAGTCAAAATATTCCTTAATAAAATATTTATTTTATTCCTATTACTTGACATTAAATGAATGATCATTTAAGTGTGCAAATGTTATAAAAAATAAAGCAAAAATTAAGTAACTTTAAGTTATTATTTACTATAATCTTCTTTTTCTACTGAATTGTATGACATATTTAGTCACATGACATATGGTGAGTGATGGCGTTTAACATCACTGACAGCAAACTTGGCTTATTTGAATAAACGTGACCGTGAATGAGATTTGACAGTCTCTCTTTTTGTCTTCCGTAGAAGTCAGTCAGTCATACAGTACAGGTTCAGAATGACATGAGGGTGAGTAAACGATGACAGAATTTATTTTTTTGGGGTGAACTATCCCTTTAAGGGAGGCTGTAATATAACAAAATCTCCTTCAGACCATGTCAGTTAAATCCTGAAAATGAAAGATTGATTTGCCTTTGCAAACCAGCATGGAAATGAAACCCAACATGTTGCTTTTAAATTCCAACAAATGATATGTGTGGTAACAGAATATGCGTGTCAGTAGTGAAAGCACTGATTCATCGGCCGTGATGAAGAGGATTTTCCCTTCTTTGTAATTTTATGGAGCTACACGGTGAATGAAGAACATCTCACAGGGAAAATATATTATGAGGTTTAATATCGTAACTATTTTTATTTTTCCATGTATCACATGAAATCCCTTCTTTGTGGTCTGTGTCATAAATTCTGGAAATAGGTTAAACTTGGGAAATTGAAATTGGGCCCAAAAATGAAACTTGTGATCATTTATTCACCTTCATGTCGTTCTGAAGCAGCGCGGCTTATTTTCTTCTGTTAAACACAAAAGATGATGTGTATCAGGACCAAAACGGCTCCATCAATGTAATGAAGTTGAATGGGAAGTAAAGCTGTAGAGCTCTAAACATGATCATAAATCAGTCCATTTGACTAGTGCACTATATTTCAACTCTTCTGAAGTCACATGGCGTTTTGTGTAAGGAACTGTAAGTACTGTTCATTAAATTCTTTCTGTGCACTGTAGAAACTGATCAGTGAAACTTTATAATGAGTCAAGTGAGAAACAAAGATGTGTAATGTCACTAAACATGTTAATATGGGGTTTTATTTCAGCAGCCCCTGTGGCTAGATGTTGTAACTGTAGATAGACCCTACAGGGTCCCACTTTGTATTAAGTGTCCCTAATACCTGTGTACTTCCATAGTAATGTGTATGTAGTGTGTAACCACAGTGTAAGCACACACCGGTACACAGTATCTACAGCTGTGATATTTCTGTAACACCCCTCAGAACGGTGTGTATAAGTACAGACGTGTAACAGGACATTGGTAACAACACTTTTTTCACTTCACTAAGTAGTCATGTAACAGGAAACACCCAGCTACATTTAGTAACAGCAGTAACTGGAACAGGGGTGATCAGGGGGTGTAGTTGAGTAGGTTTAGGGATATGTAAAGTGGGTGGAGTTACACCTCTGTAATATCAGTG
>JAUMHR010000030.1:2677421-2707929 GCA_032361145.1 Enteromius fasciolatus
AATGAAAACAGACACAAAACACACAGAGTACATAGAAAGCTGGAGTGCCAAACACAGTCTTTAGCTGGCAGCTCCAGGACAGGATGTCAGACTGCTGTTAATTGCATTATGCTAATTTTTCACGAGGTCACGCCTCATTACTTCTCCCATTTCCTACAAGAGTGGCAGCACTGGGGTGACACATGCTCAGGTGAGGGAAACATGATCAGCACACAGGACCAAAGCAACAGGAAATGAGCCGATTGAAGCTCTCAATGAGATAATTAGGAATAGATTAATTATTCAATACTGAACCCAGAGCGAGAAAGCATATAATATATGAATGTCGCTGCAAAAGAGCTGAATGACAGGTAATCCTGCGGGAAAACAGGAAACAACGGCGTCTGAGGGAAAATGGACAAACAATGGCTTTCTATGCGCTTCTGACTGCAGTTAAAGAGACAGGATCCCAAATGAGCTTCTTACATGCTTTTGTTCCCGACAATGTATGAAAAATCCTTAGGATAAAAGCGATATTTTATAGCAGTGTCAAGTAGATGGAAAAGGTTACTATGATATTCATAATAGCGAGTTCTCACACTATATGAATTGTAATGCGTCATAAGCTATTTTCATTAGCTAAATCTTTTCATTACTTGAAAATGTTAACTTGTTAAATGAATTAAAATAAAATATAAACCTGTACTAAAACCTTTTATTAAAGTTAGTTTTCAAGGCATCGTTCCTCATTTTATTTTGTACCAAAACAACAAAAATAACTAATAAATAAAAATTGCTATAGACTATAAAGAAATGTTAAAAATAAAAACCACAAATTAAAAAAAATGACAATATTACCAAAACATAAAAACTGAAAAATTAAATAAACCAAAACAAATAAATAGAAATAAAAACTATACAGACAAAAACTTAAAAAACTTAAATTATATATAAAAAAACTGAAACCAAAAAGAAATGTGTTAAATGAAAATAAGTCCTCTGAAAGATAAAATAAATACTAATATATATAAACATTTAAGAAAATTATAAAAATGACAGAAACAAAGGAAAACTAAATTATTAACAATTTAAAAAAAAAACTCACAATAAAATCTAATTCAAAGTATCAACAAAACCATATATTAATGATGTGGTTACTGGTGTACATTAAGCACCATGCATATTGCTTACTCTGTGACTCTTAGCTTGATTAGTGATGAATAACAATTATGATCTGATCATTTGTTGGCAAAAAAATTGACATTGGATTAAAAATGCAGAATGATTGTATGGTAAAGTATAATATAATAATGAGGTCATGTGAACAGTGTAGCATACTACTTGTTGAAATATTCAATGTTGCATGCTTGCATGTTTCATATTCCCTTTTTTTCATAATATCAATATTAATTAAGCCAAGTAAAATTTATTTAGTGCTTTTCACAATGCATATATTCATAATAATGTATCTTAGTATGTTCATGTAGTTGAATTTAACAGACTATACCTGCAACAAGTAAGAATTATGTTTCTTTTCAGCAGCACAAAAACATTCAGGTATTATGTTATGTGTGTTACATTTGTTAAATTTACTTTAAAACAGTCATTTAAATCATATTTTAGAAATCTAGCAGATTAGTTTCCACTCACATTGTAAGAGATGTACACACAGTGCCATAAAATAAAGAGCTAATTCTAACAATACTGTGTGTTTAACGATAAAATAAATGAATGTGCATTAATTATGAGCAAATATGCATTCCTCTGGGAGGTTTTTCCAAGGTTTTTCTCACCTCATTCTAAATAAACACAAAGAACTGGCCCACAATTTCCGTTAAAGACTTTTGGCCGCATTGGCCTTCCATATTAGCGCTCCACCAATGGTATCAGGAGGAGATGACATCATTGCTTCATTTGCTCACATGTCTTATTGGTTAGTGGGGTATCAAATGGAGCCAGAGGCCCCTGGGATGTAGATTACAGCAGCTTACTGCTGTTTATCAAGCCAGGCTTTGCACAAAGGAGGGGCCGACATTAAACCTGAGGGAGTTCTGGATGCTGCACCCAGCAGTCCAGCTGAGAGAGAGAGAGAGAGAAAGAGAGAGAGAGAGAGCGTTGCTGTACACATAGCAGCTTCTTAATTCCACAGCTGGGTAAATTTCCAAATTAATAAAGGTTTCACGGTGCTGGGGAAAATATAGTAACAGCAGATAAGATAATCTAATATAAGACCAGCGTATCTTAGCAACCTTGTTCATTGTGAGAGCAGCAGCGACAGGGTCCGCAATGGGATCGCAGCAGCTATCAAACACACTCCCAAAAACACTCTTATTAAACACACCGTAATAACCAGCACGCCCATGAAACTACACTGAAGACATCACATCCACTTACTGACTATGAAAAGCACCGCTTAGATCTTTTGCATATCTTTATGTTTAAAGCTATGCACGGAGCAGAATGTATTTTTTATAATATTGTATTAAATATTGTGCAAACAGGACAGTGACGTGAAAATGCAGACCGTTCTTGTTCTTGAATTTTTGTTGAACAAATTATTACAAAATGATGAAAAATTAATAATAAAAAAATTCTAATACTAATAATAATTGTGACCAGCTACAGGACCTGATTAAATATTTTTTCATATTTTTTTTAAATATTTATTAGATATTTTGTAAATTCCCTACCATTCATTTGGACAACAAAGGCAATTTTCTAAATATTTAGATTTTTTAAATAGTTGTATCTCTGTCAAATATTGTCCTGTGATAACATATCATACATCAATACGAAGCAATACGAAGCTTATATGATATATAAAATAAAAACAAGGTCACAGATGCTAACCGCTTCCAAATGTTCATGTTTAATTCAGTGTGTTACTTGCTGTTTATTTGTAATTCTAAAATCTACTAGCAAATTCCAGGTTGCACTTCATTTCAATAGTCTACTTTAGACATTTTATTAACTATAATTTGTGACTACATCAACATTCTCTAGCTAACTTGCAGCTACATGTCATCTAACTCTCATCAGAGATTTAGTTGACTTAAGGTTAGGGGAATAAGTTGATATACTTGCCAAGACACTTACAGTCAGCTGCATGTCTGTTAAGGGAGCATCAAAATAAAGTGCCAGCAGATATTAAACAAACAGTCTACTAATACTCTGATGACTGCTAATTGACATGTTTAGAGAGTTTCTTCTGTTTCTTAGAATGTCTAGAGTGGACTAACAAAATAAAGAGCTACGAATCTCAGAGTAAAAAAAAAAAGATAATAAAAATCCAAATCGTAGGTTGCATAAAAGATTTAGAGGAAAAACACAGCTGTTCATGAAAGTGGCCGAATGTGACCAAAAGCTAAGAAAATGTTACCATCTGCTTGCCTGGAAAGCACCAATATGGGTATCCATTGACAAATGAGAATATAGCAAGGGTGAGAAAAATAGATGCTTTGTGCCTGAAAAAATACAAATAAAAACATGGTGTAAACATCTCAGCAGGCAGAAAGAGTGCAAATGCAGAGAGAATCGTGGATGCAGGAGGCCTTAAAAGAAGGCAGGATGAAAAGCGAGCGAGAGGAAGAAATGGGCAGCAGAGGATCTGCAGTGTTGTAGAGGTAACAGTGAAGCTGTGCTGTAATTGCTGATGTCGTCCGGAGAATTGAATGCGATGAAGGCAGCTGCTTACAGCCAGATTCATTAGGACAGCTGTGCTCAGAGCAGAGAGACAGACACAAGCAGAGAGATTGTTGTGTCTTGGGAAATAAGCTGATTCCAAAATCTGAGCGCGTGAGAGAGAAAGACAGACAGCTAGAGTGGAAGCAAGAGAGACAGGGTTAAGAGGAGTCTCTCTGTCAGGGGAAATAAGTGCACTGCAGAGTCAGGAAACTCCAGCCATGAGCAGCGTGTTTGAAATCGCAGATGCTGTAAAGCAGCGCTGCAGCCGAGGGTCTTCCCTTACTGCAGTGTGCTGAACGCAGCCCACCGCTGCATACTAAACAACAGCACACGTGACCGCCGCAATACTGCACTTCATACGGCATACCCAGCGACAGGAAATGAAGACTTCTCATCAGCAAGGATGCCATGCATCGAATGAATGTGAGAGTAAAGGCATTTCAAATATGTGCCATTCAGATTTCCTGTTCATCAAAGAATCCTTAAAACAAAAATCGGTTTTCTAAAAAATATATCAAGCAGCACAACTGTTCTCAACATTGACAATGATCAGAAATGTTTCTTGAGCATGCAGCAAATCAGCATATTGTTTTTTTTTAAAGATCACGTGACACTGAAAACTGCTGAAATTATGTAATAATGCTGAAAACTCAGATTTGATCACATGAAGGAAACACTTATTTTACATTTTAATATTATTTCCCAAATATTTTTATTTTTTTCAAGTGTAATGGTATTTTACAATATTAGCATTTTTACTGTGCATTTCAGTCAAAGATGTTAAGATCAAAAGAAATGTATAAAAGTGATTTCATGCCTTTAAATGTAAGATAAGTGCCTACTATTAAGGTTTCAAATATGTTTTTGGAGAATAAAATGGTTGAATAACGTCATTCAGTGTAACACAGTGTAATACATATTAAAATGCATTAAGGATTAGGGGGGCATATGAAATTTGATTGTGTTTTAAATCATTAAAAATGTATTTTCATTTAATTTCATTTAAAGGATAGTGGATATTGGTTAAAGAAACTAGGATAAAGGCGAATGGAAAAAGCAAATACAATTATTTAGTATTTAGGGTCTTTTATGTTATAAATCACATTTTTGTTGTATATATGCCTGGCAAATTGCTGCACTGAATGACATTTTAGTGGGTGTCTTCTGTAAATCAGGGAAAGTGTATTATATTTACTTTTTACTCTATTAATACATTTTTGGGGAAAAACATCAACAATTTAAAGCAGTATTACACAGTTTTTATGCTTAAACTTTCTTTTTTTGTTTTTGACCCATTTACATTTGATTAAATGAACTTGTTACATCAAGTAAATTGAATTTTAAAGTATAATCAAATAGAACACCTGTGATTTTCAGGTGTAATAACATTACACATCAATCATTTTTGATTGCAATAATATTTCACCAAAAAAAGTATTTTTAATCATATAAATGCAGAAGAGACTTCATTCGAGAACATTAAAAAACCTTAAAGGTGTTAAAAGTTTGTATATTAACAAGCATTGCCAGACTAAACAACAGCACTAGGGAAATATTGTATGAAATTAGTTTTTATCCGATCATCATATATAAAGGTGAATAAGGATTTGGGTCTCCAGATAACTAAAAAGCATGATAAACGTGCCTTTTTTCATTTTTTAAGTTTGATGAGAACAGTCCTCAATCACTTTCACTCTTCAGAAATATATTTCTGTGCTCCTCCGAAAGTAAGAGAGAGTCATATGTGTTTTAGGCATTAAAGGTTAAGTAAATGATGACAGGATGATTGTTTTCAGGTGAACTGTTATATTAATAATGTAGTTCAGTAACATCTGGATGAGTGTTTGTGTTAATGGTTAAAAAACCATATGTTCAGCTAATCCCAGTTCACTTAATATACAACATTCTGGTGGCTTTGAGACTGACCTTCGACCCTGACTGAAACCATGTCAGCCTCACATCAGTGAAACCAAACATCCGGGGTCATCATTTCTATTTGATGCATGATAATCTACTCATAGCGTCTGCAGTGGCGTCCTCCATTAACGTCTCTGATTGAAATCTGATGAAATCTTAGATTCATAAGGATGCGTGATGGAAAACTTCCCTGAAGAGGGCCGTCGGGTAGATTTTAATTTTCATACGCCTGTGCGGGGGTGGACGCTTACGCCAGCAGTGTGTGTCAATGTAATGTGGTTTAAATACGCAAGAGGCTGGCAACACTATGACTGCTGCTCATACAGTAGTTAGTGATCTGACATTAATGTACTATCATTTTTAGTTCAATTTTGTTGTGATTTTGTCATTTTTATTACTATTTTTAAAAATATGTCTAAGTTTTAAATTTGATTATTCCGTAACAGGCTGAAATAAAATAAGTTACTCTTTAATTTATTCATTGTTTTTACTTCATTATTTAAAACAAATATTATTTAATAAAATTATTTAATTTATTTAAACTTATTTTGTAATTTTGTATTATTTATTTTGAATATTTTTAATATTCATTTTTATTATAATTTATTTTTAAGTAACCTAAAGTTTAACAATAACTGTGCTCAAACACATCAATTTCACTTGACAAACAACAAAACAGGCAAAAAAATGTGAAGGTAAAATGTGTTTACATGGAATAATATCAACTTGGATTTTCAATTTCTGAAATTTGGGCATTTTGGAGATTTTTTTTTCCTGATTGCTTTATTACTCCTTGTTTTTTCACTGAGGAGGTGATGAATTATCAATAAGACAGGACTTCATATAGATCTGAGAGCTGAAAAACAAAGATTTCTGTGATGAATGAGTGAGAATGACAGTCGACTCTTAACATCCCATCAGTCTGATCTCTTACATTGTCACAGCAAACACACTAGAGTCACCAGATGTACGGATAAAACAGTCCCTGATTTTAACAAGCCGTGATCAGGATTTATGGATTATGAAATTAAAAACTACACACTTATTTTTATTTGAGTTGATGACACACAGCAATATTTTATTAAAATTTCAAGATTAATGTATAAGAGAAAGTACATAGTGTACATGTGTAAATAGTTGATCACAATCTGTTTTTTTGATCATTTGAAATCAGCCTTTTGGTTCAGCTTGTGTGAACAAATATTCTATGTTGATTTTTTTTTAATTCAATTAAAACTCAAGATGAATGTGTAAAGTTAAATAATTTATTTTAAATGGGTCACGTGGTGTGATTTCAAATCTTCCTTTCTCTTTGGAGTGTTACAAGTTAAGATCCCTAAAGTTTCAAATCCAAAGAGATATTCTTTACTATTGGAGTGTGTTCAGCACATTTACGGAGGACTCACTCCTGAACCTCCTGAACCTGACAGAGCAGTCTATGCTGGCTGTGCACAGAGACTAGAAAGTGAGGCAATTCTACCTCTGCAAGAACAGTCTGCTGCTGACCACTCACAACCTTTAAGTAAGAAACTGCTAACTATTCAAATGTGAGTTTTGAGCAGTGAAGGATAGTGCTTGTTGTTTCTCAGATCATCACCCTTGTGGTAATTGTCCAATCACAGTGCACTGGATAGCTGGCCAATTAGAGCGCACCTCGCTTTTTTAGAACGATGAGCTTTGTACAAATCGACCTGTTTCAGGAGGCGGGGCTTAGAGGAGAAACAAACTTGCACAGTATGTGGAAAATAATGTGTTTTTGCACCTTAGACCTCATAAACAAAGGCTGTAACTGGACACATTTCCTTTTCTTTATCACCTTTTTGGCTTTACTAGCTCTCTTAAATAGTCCTGCGATGTGGCAAATACATGTAGTCCCATATGCAGATTTAATGACCATGATTTTTTGATTTTATTAAATTAAATTTGAGTTATTCCGCAATAACGTGTAGCTGAAAAGCACCGGTAACTGTAAATTATGTTTTTATATTATTTTATTTTTAGCATTTTGAATCAGCTTTTTGTATTCACTAGTTCAATTAAATGATAAGGCGTGTATGTATGCAGATTTAAATGATTTATTATTCCGTTATAACTCAAGTTTACTTTGTAGAAGAAATCAACAATTTTCACCCATAAAGTGTATCGACCGTTTGACTATTGCTACAAATATACCTGTGCTACTTATAACTGCATTTACATTGACTAAGAAACACAGAAATGTCATAGAAATAAAAAAATAGTGAGTTTTGCATAAAAACAAAACATGACTTACATTTTCTTCAGAAAATAGTTTTTCCACTTTGTTTTTGCAAAGTTCAGTTCATGTTAATTCTGAAGGATCTGAAAATCCAGGAATGCATTACATTTTAAAACATATTTCAAGAGAAACCACTTATTTTAAATTGTAATAATATTTCACAATACTACTGTTCTTACAGCATTTCAGAGCAAATAAATGCAGCTTTTGCGATCAGAAAAGTCTTTTTTCAAAAACTTTTTGCAAATCATACTGATCCCCTCCAAAAAAACATTTGCATTTTTTTTTTACTTTTCATCATCATCATCATCACATGGCTTTAGATCATCTTTAGATCATTTAACGATACTTTTATGCTGCTTCTGAATCGTGAAGTGCTCATGTTGTGTGAAAAAATAACATTTTAAAAAGGTATGAAAAACACAGTGAACATTTTTCGCTGAACCGTCCCTTTAAATCCCTGAACCTCCAGCACATTTCAACATCTAAGCAGGATTTTCCAATATTACACTCTATAACTCATGAAGGCAAACCAAACCCTTTGCGTCAGCTCACAAGAAGTTATCTGCTCCTCTCAGCAGACCCGAGTTCAGCCTCACCTCACTCCCTCTCTGTCCATCAGCATCAGCGTCCTGAAAGCCCTGACCCCAGGCCGGCCCCTCCGAGGGCCACACGAGCCTGACCTGGTGCACGGGGCCAGAGACTGACATTAAGATTTGATGGTGCGGTTGCATGATCTGAGTGTCTCCTCTCATAATGGTGCTAGTGAACAGGACAGAGAGTAGAAGAGGCTGAATTATTCACCCCTGCCATTACACACATTCTGCCCTGCGAAAGCACCTTCCTCCATTATTTAAAGCCGGCGAGTATAAGCAGTGGCTTTTACAGAAGAATCCTGTGCACTGGAGTGGGTGTTAGTGAGGAACCGACAAGCCATCAGAGAAAGAGGTTAAATTTAGGCATGGAAGAGGATTGAAGCCTCCAAAAACCTAATTTGCTCTTTTCCCACGTCAGTCAACAGGAATCAGACACATCTGAGGTGTTTAAAGGGAAGCTGAATGCTTACTGAGCGGAGTGTGTACATCTTCACCTCACTCTGGACATCTATCCATCCATCTTTCATTTTAGTTATCAATTCATCCATCCGCTCATCTACCATCTTTGTCATTACATCCATCAACATTTTATCTGTCATTTTAGTAGTCTATCATTTCCTAAATTGTTATTGCAAATATTCAATAATACTAAAATGAAACGTGAAAATACAAAAACGAAGCCAAATAAAAATGTGAATAATACCATAATAGCATATAAAAACTATTAAAAGAACACTGAAATAAAGGTGTCCTCACTGCTCTGGCAGATATGTGACTGTGTTGTGGACACTAACGCTGTTTCTCCCACAACTTTACAAATCGTGATGTGGTGAAACCCATGTGGGAGAAAGAGAGTTTGTGAGTGGGCAGGTCACTGATGACTTTATTAATCCCCACTTCCTTAATTAAAGAGAAGCGCTCAATGGACGGCAATGAAGTATGAGGTGACTCATCAGAACACACACACACACACACACACACAAACAAACACACACTCTACACACTGACATTAACTCAAGACCTGACGCAAACACTATGGGTAAGTTTCTCTTTCAGCTTCAGATCCTGCAGGGTGGATGTAGAGATGCATTGATGTGTTTATATATAGTGCAGTAACCCCAGAAAATATTTGGACACTTAAAAGTGTCTGAATGTCATTGCATTAGGTAAAAAATATAAAATGTCTCAAATACTGAAGGATCTTAACTTCACTCTTTTCTTTTCCTTCATCTTTTGAAGCATCATTGTTTTTAAATAAGCTGGTATTGTGGTAATTTTTTGTTGATGTATAAAATCAAGTTTAATAAAGAAATAGAAAAAATAATTAGAAAAATTAAATAGAAAATAAAAAAATAATTAGAATAAAATAAAATAAAATTTGTGCTAATAAGTGTGTTAACTAAAATTCAAAAACTATTAAAAATTGGCTTCACTAATAAAAAAAAAGATGGGTTTTCTTGGCAGCCATCTCCAAATAATTTAAAAGTGCTAAAAATGTATAAATGAAATGGAAATAAAAATTAATAAATACATAAATAACGCACATAGCTAAATTGCTAAAATGTAAACCTTCCTTAAAAAGTGACCGTTATTTTTTTATGCAATGCAATGAGATATTTGTAAGGGTGATTTAAGTGTTCAAATCCTTTTTTCATGGGCATGTCAAGCTTAAAACAAATTTCCAGCATGGCTACACACAGAAACAACTCTCGTACAAAGTGTCATGACATGTAATGTCACGATCTATTAATCTTAACACACACAAACTCATGTTCACCGTCCCCTTGACAGCAGTTCCTTTTTACTGGCAATCATGTGTGTGTTGGAGCAGCTCTTAATGAGTCCAGCTCAAATAAAACCTCTCCGCCACATGTTCAAAGTCAACTCCAAGCACTCACAACCCATTTGACTTGACTATTTTTGAGTGAAAACACAATAAAACAGTTCAAAACTTGACTTATCCATCAGAAATTGATCAGAATTTGTTTGAAGTGGACAGCAATAAATCATTTAAAAGAAGCACAGGGACAGGTGTTAAGTAAATAGGGTCACTGTTGATTTCACGTTAACATTGCAAGCTTTATTTTGCATTACGTCTATTCTAGACTCAGTGCAACCTGTCAGGGTTTTTCTGCTCAAACACAATCATTTCCTGTGTGTGAAAAGATGAACTCAATCCCAAATCCATCCAAAGGTCAGTGTGTCTGAGTATTTGGAGCACATGGTTGATTCATTTGTGTGCTTGTGAAATTATGATGGAGGCAGTCCAAAAAGTTTTCATTTTTTAGATGCATTAACCCTTTTTGCAATCACACACACACGGATGTTTAAATGAAGCACTAAAGCGTAAAGACACATTTTGTCCAGATGAGACTCTCTCTTTGTTCACTTTGTTGCAGTAAGCAAACTGACAATGAAGTCAATCCAAATGGAGATGATGGCCTGAATCAATGGCTTGAAACTCTATCTATCTATCTATCTATCTATAAAAATGCACGCGCACCCAGTAGTTTATAAATAGGCATTAGATGAAAGAATAAAGCATATAAATGCATTAAACAAAAAGATCTGCATGTTGTTATGTTATTCGCATGTATTCATTAAAATAGCACCTGCAATCAGGCATGCTGCTATTATTAATCCACAAAGGGTATAAATGTAATAATTCCTTTAAAATAGACTCATTAGTCACATGGCATTTACATTCAGGTGACTAATTCAAAAAGCCTGGCAGAACAACTGAGCTTAGATCGGAAAAAGACATGGTAGGAGAAGAGTTAAACACACACACATTCAATTGGTCATGCTAAATAACCAGTGGGCACTGTATCTTATAACTATTTATGACTTTGTCAGGCATCTAAATTTAGCAGCTCGTGTAAATGTGGTCGATGCATGTCTCTTTGATACACATGTGAGATTGGAATGCCGCCCACACAATCCTGTGCTATCCAGATTTGCTAGAACTAAGAAGCGAGAGAGAGAGAGAGAGAGAGAGAGAGAGAGAGAGAGAGAGATGTGTGCTGTCTGCCGCAGAATGTTTCCTCATTGGCAGTTCAGTTCAGTGACTGAATTTCAATGGTCCTGTGGTAAGACACAAGTTCAGACAGATTCCAGCTCAATGACATGCAGAAAGGGGATATGCATGTTTAAAATCACAGGAAACAAGCAGAAACTCTGGGGTGAAGACAAAAAGCTTCTCATTTCCATTTGTGTCGATAACACTGACCACTGCGTTGCCGTTGAAACATCTGGCTCACAATCTCTGATCATTGCTAGGTCAATTTACACACACACACACACACACACACAGAGTTTTAGTTGTGCTTTAACAGATAACAACAATTAGACAACAATACGCTGCACTTAACTAATGAGGCATACAAACAGTGTGACAAGTTAAAAGTAATGCATTTTATGTAATGACTATAATGACAGCGCTGTGTCAAATGAAAGCAGAAGCGCTCTGTCACTGTCACAAGGATTTATCACCTATTTTAGTGCCTGACGGATGAATGTTATACCCTAAGTTCAATTGCTTTACAGTGTTGTGAAAAATTTTGAACTGAAACATTGGCTCCTTTTCAATTTATGGTTGTACATTTGGATTGGATGTTATTAAACCGCAATGTAATGTGAGTGATTAATTCTGGGAGTTTTTTGATCTTAATACATAAGAGTTAAGTTAAATATGTTGAAATGTATCTATAGAAGCCATCTATTTGTCCATCCATGGATTGTATAAACCATAAAACTTTAAAGTGGTCATCCGGTGCCACATGCACTTTTACAAGCAGTTTGGACTGAAATGTGTGTTGGGAGTGTGTGTACACAATCACTCTACAATGACAGAGATCCACCAGTAGTTTTCTTTTAATTTAATAAAATAAGTTGCCCCTTCTGAAATCAAGCCATTCTCAAATGCATGCCAGTGTGGCGTCAGAGGCCACTCCCACAACAGTTTATTGACAGCAGCGTGTCACACAGACTGAACTGGTGTCTTCCCTCAGACCCGCCCTGAGTGAGCCGTCGTCAAACCGAGACGCAGAGACAAGCAAGACTCCTACGAGATTAAGGTGTTTTGTTGTTGAATGTATTAATGAACATAGCAGTAGTCATTTACCCCCGACGTCTGAGTGACTGAAGACACAGAGGATTAACGTTATGTTTGATTCTGAAGGAAAAGCACCCTTGATCCAACGAAATGCATTTATATTCGTGTGAATCATTCATGATCCAGCCTCACCTACAGAAGCAGTGAATATAATATCTTTATACTAAATCACCTTTCATAATAATGTGCTAATTAGCAAGTTTCATTATGAATACTCCGAGAGCGCCTCAGAAAAGAGGGGCGGGGTTAGCGGAGCTCGTGAAGATTTAAAGGGGAAGTACACAAAAGAGAGTGATTTCAAAAGAGCTGTTTTTGACAGGGTACATTTTTTACACTATCTTTAAGAAATTTAAAAAAAATATATATTTCAAATTTTCCATTAAGACCCTAAAGAATCATATTAGCTTGCATGACTCCTTTAAGGCTTTATATACTTTGTTCAAATCTTTCTAACAAGGCTTTTGGCAAAACTTACATTAAAACCAAATTTAAAAAATCCTTATCTTGACATTAAACATGAATTAAAATAAAATAATCTTTAATTTAGTATAAAATTATTAATAAAAACTTTACTGACACACATACACATTTATTATATAAAAAATAAACACACACACACAACAAAATTTTAATTTAAAATGAAAATGTAATATATGAAACATTTAAAACATTTATACAAACACCAATAGTATTCATTAGAATGATACTAGAATAACCCTGAAAACTACATTAATTAATTTTAATTCTTTTTCCTTACATTCAAATTCATATTGTAATTCTGCATCCTGTTTGTTATACAGTACCTCAATTTAAAATCATTCTTTATTATGTTATGACTAATCAAACACAATGAATGATTGGGAAAGATGACAAAAACACTGCAATGAGCATTTATATACAAAACCTGTGTGAACCACTGATCAGTTAAAAGATTGTCTGAGCTGAACTACTTTCTTTGGTTCCCTTTAATAGTAACTCATGTTTTGTAGAAGTGACAGGAAGATGGCGGTCCTTCTCAAGGTCAGATTGGGTTTATTTTTAGGTCAGTACTCACCAAGGTGAGGATGCTAAAAAAGAAGCCATTTGGAGACACAGTGCTGAGGGTAGAACTAAATATTTCAAAACCCAACAGTTACTGAAACACAAACCTAAACTACAAGTAAGAAGAATCTGGAATCCTTTTTGGTTGGATCTATTAATCATGAGATCGCAGCATGACAAATCTCTTAATAAGTGACATGCTAATTTTCACTTTACTCCAGTAGATTAGTTTTTCAAGTGTTACATGATTTTAGCGAAACAAACCCTACATGGAACCAGTGTTGTTAACACACACACAAAAAAAGAACAACAACAACAAAATACAAAAACCTAAATATTGCTAATTATAGAAGCTAATAAAAATATGAATAAATACTATAATAATACATACCATACATAAATAACACTCGATAATAGAGTAATAATATGCACTAATACCAAACACTCATTCACATAAGTGAAGTTCTTTCTCAATGCCCTCAACAAATATAGACGATCCCAGTGAATTCAACAACAGCTCTGTATTGTTTCCGGGTTTCATATTATGACCCCACCCTACATCTTGGAGTCGCTGTATGCTTGTCATGTTCCTAAAACCTCCACAGTGTTGCTATGCCAACCAAAGCTCCTCTCAACCCCAGAGATGGGGACATGTCTGGTCACATGACCCTACTGTCATTGGGAAAGATGGAGCAGATGTGGAAGGGGCCCTCTGTCATTGGATGATTAGTCAAGCACAGGCACACAAGACTGAGGTAACAACACAGACTTATGTCAAAGGTCAACACTATCAGTTCTGATCACTGAACACATTTATCTTTACGTTGTTGATAATAGAGATACTTCGATGGCCTGTAAGTGAGAGTTTCAGAGGTGACTGGCAAGATAGAGATATGAAAGGAAATCACTTTTCAACAATGTGGAAGAGCAGCAGCAAGGAGAGGGAGATTTCTAAAAGGTCAGATGACACGCACAGACTGATATCTCTCTCCTCTTTCTTTTTACCTTCCTGTCTTCATTTCCCTCAACACACATTCTGTGATACAGGGAAAGAGAGAGGGGGGTCACTAGTAGAAGTGGAAATGGTAGATTTGTTACCAAGACAAATATTGGCGGTCTTCCTGTTCAAATGTCATCCCTGAATAGAGAGGGTCACAAAAGTAATCTGATGCATGACAAGCGTGACAACTGCTTGTTCGTGTACATGCCTGCTGGCTTGTATTTGCTTTACTGACAATGTGTGGTGAAATACACTAGAGGTTTTATAGGGGTTAGATATCGATGCCGATGCAGTAATCACATTAAAGCATATGACAAAACAATGCAGGCCAATACACCAGCATTGCTGTAGTCTAATGGTTAAACGAGCAAGTCATGAACTATCACCACTGTGCCACTGAGCAGCATACTTTAACCTGAGGTTCCTCCAGGGGGACTGTCCTAGTAAAGTGCACTTATAAAAGCATCTGATAAATGGCTAAGCACTACAGAACAATTCAGGGCAACACCCCAGTATCACTATTTGCCCTGCAAACCAGTAGTTGATTGTCTGTCTTGGTAACCAAAGGGCTGTATGTCCAAAGCAAAACTCTTAACTTCACGTTACACCATAGTGTCTGAATCTATAATAAATGTACTAATAAAAGTATCTGATAAATGAGATCTGAACAATCCAGGTCAATACAATAGAAGCCATGTCTCCCCAGAAAAAAATCAATTATTGTACACCAAATGGTTGTTTGTTCAAATCCACCAAAGTATAATCCATTCGGCTATTGAGAATGTATTCACTGTTTACTGTACTTAATGGGGACTATCCTTGCCAATAGTTACCATATATAAAACACAAAAGAATGAATGCATGTAATCAGCTTAGGAAGCCACTAATCTTTGGGGTATGTCCTGTTCGATGCCTGGTTTTGCTGAATAAAAGAGTCTAATAAATGACAGAGCATAACATGCAAAACAAATTCTCTGTTAACCCTCACTACCCTTTACATCACATCTAGTTTAAAAAAGTTAAAAAAAGTAAAAAAAAAAAAAAAAGCTTAAACAAAAGATTGTAGATCTAAGCCCAACAAGGTTTGATGCATTGTGCCACTGAGCAGAATACATATCCTCAGGTTACTCCCATGGGACATCCCCTGTCATAAATACAATGATAAAGCAAGTATGTAACCATATCTGATGCCAAATCCAATAAAATATGAATTAAACCAATATAGTTGATCTAAATACTGGGGGAATGTGTCCCCCTTAAATGTCTCCGTCACTAACAAAAAGAACATTTAAGGAAATACCCCAGCGAAAAACGACTGTCGCTTATGTTTCAGCACAATTTATAGCGCTAGATGCAATCAAAGACATCGCTCACGGAGCAGCCGCAACATTTCAGCACCGCGGACAGCTCTTACGAAGCCGCCGCTGCAATTCAGCATCACGGACAACGATCTTCGAACGGCCGCAGCAATTCAGCACCGCGGACAGCGCTTACCAAACAGCCGCTGTAATTCAGCACCATGGACAGCGCCGCCGCCGCTTCTGGTTTCCCCGCTCTACAGCAGTGAGGAGGGGGGAGGTGAAGCGGGGTTTCCCTCAGAGCTGGATGGAGCTCCTCTCTCTCTCTCCATCTTTGCACATTACCACCTTCACCAGCGGATTTCCATGAGAGGGTTATCACCAATCACATCACACGAAAATCCGTGGCCTTCGGGTTTTTTCCTTTGCCTAAAGCTGTATTATCCTGCCAGTTTAGAAGATTTCAAACACAAAATACCATCGTTCAGTAACTCGGTCTGCATTTGATTTTATTCCATTTAAACAGAGGAAGGTGATTAACCGCATACAATACAGTCTTTGCTCGAACATTTAATTCGTTATAAACCAGTATCACTACATAAAAATAAAACATGAAGCACGAATACCGGCGAAGGCATGTTTGCGTTAACAAGACTGTCATGCAGAGAGGAAACCAGCATTCTGCCCACGATTCACAGCCATCCTCACTAATATCAACCCACTGCATCCACTGTCTCTGACAGTAAATCACATCTCAATGGCCCGGTACTTCACAAATAATACCACATCCACCGAATTAAATATGCTCATGAAACGCTGTAGCGCAAACGTTGAGCTATTTCTAAAGGTGCAACACACGACAATTATTAATTCCGCAGATAAAGCTATATCCTCTTGTGAAATTTCATTACAATCTAACAAATAAACCTTTAACCAGAAGCTGGGCTATTTTTTGTTTACGTGCAGGAGGTTTGGCAGGTAAATTAATCTCTGGCAAAGAGGGAAAAGGCTTTAAATCACCGCTGACCAGCAGAGAAACACACACAAACGCACACATGCACGCACGCACACACACACACACACACACACACTTGGGGAGGAAAGGCACCGCTGCCAAACAGCTGGAAATATGCAGCCACTTTCCCCCAAAATAAACCCCACAATGACTTGAAGGACTCTGGCCTTTACCTGTCAAGACGCCGACCCGGATTTGGTGGTCGTGGTTTGTTAAAATCATCCCGTCTGTCGCCATATTCAGCACCGCTGTCGCCGCACTGAGAACTCCAGGCAGAGCCGAGAGCCGAGCCCATCGAACTCTGGAGGGGGAATGAGGGAAGCGCGCAGGCGAGAGCAGCTGAGCGAAGATTCAGCGATCATATCATCTCACTGGGAAATCAACGAACAACAAAAAAAGGTCTTTAGATTGTAGGTTTACATAATAACAGACTTTTCATTATGTCAGTAAATTAATTTACGTAATTATATGCCCTTCCATTCAAATATTTTAGGTCAGAGTTTCTTTAAAAAAAACAAACAAAAACAAAAATCTATTCAGCAAGAATGGATTAACAGATCAAATGTTGACACCTAAGCTTTGCACCACAGGAATAAACAGAAAACAGTTGTTTTAATAATAATTATATAGTATAATAATAATGTGGTAATGATTTTTCACATTATGGTTTTCACAATATTATTGGTTCTTAATTTGTTTTCTTGTTTGTTTGTTTTTAGCAAATTGATGCAGTCTTGGTGAGCATGAATGACTTTTTTCTAAAGAGTATATATAGTACATAAGTTGTTTTTATATTATATTTTATTTTATCACATTATTATTTCCACAAAACCAAACCAAATTTGAATTATTATTATACCACACTTCACTCATAATGATCATATAACTCATACTATAATGAATATATGCACCTTCTCTTTTTTCACAAAATCTTGAGCTTGTTTGTGTTGTTCATCTTTTATTGGTTCCTGGAACTCAATCGCCCAGATATTTGACAAAAAAAGTAAATCTTTGATCCCGATGAGTCCTTTTACTTAAAAGACCAAAACAAAAATGCTGACTCTGCAATACAATAAATGCCTTACAGCTCTAAAATTTTTTTATCCAATTTCCCCACCTACCGACATCAGTAATGGTTCTAATCAATACTAAAATAATACTAAAATATATGAATCGATGTGAATGGCATCAGTGGATCATAATGCAGGGGCTGCACACACACACATACACATGCACACCTGAAGTCTGGCTGAATGCCATGCTAGTAATGCATGTGTGGGCTTTTCTACATTAACTCACGAAGAGCTCCATCGATTCCTTTCCTGGACTTACAGAACACTGCAGTACAATGACCTGTCAATCACCTCTCGGGTCACAACCTTTCTTATGTCTGGCATTTTTTGATTTATTTGCTTTGAAACACAGGAAGTCTCAGATTTTGAACCTTCCTTCTGCAGATGATAGCAGCCCTGACCTGTGCCAATACAATCACAGCCTGAAGCAGAAGCCACGTTTCTATTTATAGCGCCACATCACGCTTCTGCGGTGTGTAATTCTTCTTGTTTATTCTCATGGAAAAAAGACAGCAGATCTCTTCCTCCTATGTCAAGATTCATTATTCATGAGGCACATTTAAGTGCTGGGAAAGCGTAAAGACAAAGATGCGTATCAGTGCAACACTTTACTGATAATCTCTGAGGGGAACAGTGAGAAAACAGGTACTGCGATGTGCTTTCTAAGCTATTGCATTAATCATTCTAAGCTGTTCTAAATGGTTCTTCATCTTTTAGTGTAAGTCTGTGGGTTTTTTTTTTAGAGCGGTTTATAGGTATCATGTATGTGGAGTGTTCAAAGACAGCAGACAAGCACCATCCTCATTATTTCAGTTCTGCATCTCTGAATCTTCTCTTGCATAACAATTCTGTCTGATCATAAAGCAAATCAAGTACATCAGGCATACAGACTGGGGGCTGCATCTAAGATTCTGACAATTTTATGGAGAACTTGCGCAGATGCAAAGAAGTCATAGAAACTCCTTACTGACTGACTATGCATATGCTGTGTGAATATATGTTTATCGATGTTGAAAGCAGTTGATTTGTATTTTTGTGGGAACTATGATACATTTTGTTTTTCAGGATTCTTCAGTGAATAGAAAATCTTACAGATTCATATGTTTACTTAGTAGTGCATCGCAGTTTACACAATTATAATACGCGGCACCACTGGATAAATACAATAAATAAATAAATAGAGTACAGTAAGTTTCCTTAGCATCAAATCAGCATATCAGAATGATTTCTAAAGAATGTGACACTGAAGACTGGAGTAATGATGCTGAAAATAATGCTTTTAATAATAATTTTAATTGCTATAATATTTGTCATTGTTATGGTTTTCCTACATTTTTTGATTAAATAAAATACTATGATTTACATAATCATAATAATTCTATATAATAATTCTACAATTTTATATTTATTGACGCTAAATCTCAGAATCTCAGCATAAACATTTGAATCTAAAACGGATTAAAGCATGAAACTCAGGCCCGGTTTCACAAACGGGGCTTAGCTTAAGCCAGGACTAGGCATTAGTTAAAGTTAGATATTTAAGCAACTTTTACATAAATGCCTTATAAAAAAATATTACAGGTGTGCATCTTAACACAGAACAATGACACTGACATGTTTTAAGATATGTCAGAGCAAGATATTTTCATCTGAGACAGCTCAAAGATGCAATTTAGTCTGGGACTAGCTTAAGCCTTGTCTGTGAAACTGGGGGTCAGTGTTCTGATATTAGTCTTAATATTCTTAAGCCAATCAATGCATTCAGTGTTGATCTCCTAAAGGATGGGAAATATTGGATATATTTTTCTCTCAAAAACATGGATTTATCACAGACTTAATGAAACACCAACATCCCACTCACAAAACCTCTAGATCTTCATTATAATCCAGTTTGTAGTGTAATCCGTCCACACAAACTAGTTTGCAGTAGTTTTAAACACACACACACACACACACACACACACATCTTTGTATTTGTGCTTTATTTGAGCTCTCAAGGTGTAATGGTTTTTATATTGTACAAACTGTATGTGCTATTGTCCTACACCAAAACCACACCTAAAAAAAACACAATTTAGTGTATTTTAAGTCTTTTGAATTACAGGGACATTGACAGTCTATATATATATATATATATATATAATTTATTTATTTTACACCTGTATTTCACTTTTCTAATTGGTTTTGACTGAACACCATTGGCACATTTTGTTGAGTTCCTACATTATTAAGTATTGCCAGCAGGGGGCTCTAGCAGGTAGATTTAACACACTAAGCTGAATTGGATATGACAGATCCAGTCATTTGCTTACAAAAAGATGGACTATTCTTCTTTGTTTTTACCTAATTGTGATTTGATGGACATACACAGTTACACACGCTCTCTGTTTATCTAGCATAAGCCTATTTACTTTTGAACAACATTTATTCAATAAAAGTTGTAGAGACTTCCCAAAGCATGTTTTTGACTAAATGTAGGCATAACCACGACAAAACATAAAGTAAGCTAATAATAATCACTAACTGAAGCTGTACAGTTCGCTTTAAAATTCAAATTTTTGAATGGCCTTAACATTGCATGTTTCAAATGGAACGTAAAAGCAATGTTCGAAATATGTTAAATAAATATTTTCAGTAGGAAGTATGAGTTATGCAAAGGAGCCTGATAAGACATCGATGGACATCAACAGAGCGTTAAACATGATCGAACATGCTGAGTTGAGAAAGATCCATTTCGCTCTCATTTTCAGAAAACGGCCTGGAGCAAGAGATAATCAAATTCATTACATCTGATTCTCGCGCGCGTTCTGTTCCGAGTTAATCCGCGCGCCGGTCAGCAGTGTCGCATTACTGCAGGACGACAAGCGTTGAGCTGCTGCGAAACTTTCCAGCTCACACACGCAAACCCACCGGGTTTTAGTTGCGAATATCAGCACAGCAGCGTTATTTGCATTCACTGAGCAAACAGGAAGGAGTGACGTGGAACACCAAATCACCGCTGGCCGTTTTGTTCAGCCGTGTAATTGATTTAAGGCGCCTTAAACCTACAGATTTTACGCTCAGATACGGTAGAACTGATGCTAATAATACAACCGCTCATGTTTATTCACATGCTGACAGAACGAAACGACACGAAGAATAAACCAGAACAGATCAGAAGAAAACAGATAGCAGACGAGACCAGAGAGGCAAGAAAGCAACAAATTAGAAAATAGATATATAAATAAAATAGAAATGCAGCGTTAAACTATCTAAGACCAAAGGTAAATCATGAATTTAAAACAACACTGACAAAGGTTTGGGATACAGATAAATAAGGTAGATGATAATAAAATATGTTTTAAAAATCAATTAAAATACTGTAGAAAGAGAACAGAAGAAATCATCCATATAACATTTTTAAAAGACAAATATCACATGTAAATGTATAAAAAACCATGATTGTGCTTTATAAAGTTTGGCTTAAATTAAGGGAATGTAGGGAAGAAAAGTACCTTTTTTAGAATGTATATTGTCAAAACTAGAAGGTAATGTGATATTAAAGGTCTTCAACAAACTGAAAATAATCAATTGGAAATTTAATTAGTTATAATTTTACATGAAACTTATCAGAGCAATAAAAGAGTATATAGATGGTCTGTAAGAAGCAAAAAAGAAGAAAGAAGCAAATAATTGATAAATAAAGAAAGAACAAGAGACAAGCTCTCATTTGACACCATGTGCTGCATGGTTTTGCAAAGGTTAGTATGTAATCTGACCTCAATATCTCCATCCTAGAGTCCATCTGAACAACACTAGATCACATAACCTCAAATGAACACATAAAAGGTTACACAATGATGCCAGGAATCAAAAAGACAAGAGAAGAGCACATTAGCCATCAGTTCATTACACAAGCGGCCCAACATTGATGCTCCAATCATGAGTCATGTACAGCTCACCGAATGATCTCCTACAAACTGCCCGCGGACGTTTAGTGTGCTTGAATTATGTTTGCTCTAATGCATACTACTTTGAAAAATGCATCTCTAAATCACCGCAAAATTCTTTTAATTTTCTTTCGTGATGTTGATTGTTATGATTTGAATTCTTGTTGAATCTTGCCTTGTCAAACCTTTCCAAATCTAGAGTATGAAACTAGAAAAAAAAGTCAACTTCAGCATACTATTTTTATTTCATGGTGACTTTAACCCTGTTTGACGAAATAATAGTCAGAGAAAATATTAGGACAAAATAATAATAAATGATGTGCTTTATGTTTAAGACTGGCACGTCTGATACAGTGAAAAATATTAAGGACAACGCTACGTTTTATTCAGAGGCTCAAACTTAATATATTATGTATAATGTAAATCAGTGGTCTTTGTAAGGTTGAAATATTACTAACAATCTAGGGCGTAGATTTTAGACATGTCTGTAGCAACAGGCTTCTCCAGCGACTGCTAAATAATCCCAGACCCTAGCAATAGTTTTGATCAAACAATGAAATATATTTAATTATAAAATAAGTGCATAAATGTTAGTGGGGTGTTGTCTGCTGTTTATTTAAGATTCCAAAGCAAAAAAAGGACACATGAAGCACAAGCAGTAGGCAGACGTTTTTTTATTTAACAATAAGGCTAAAAAAAGTCTAAATCATCCAGCAGATGAGAATAAAACAGAATCTATGGTGTTTTACATCACAGTGATAATTTCCTATCAAAAGTGATACTGTAGGCTTTATAAGGATCTAGTATGACATACTGATTTTTCCAATGGCCCTTATGAAAGAAATACCAGCCACATGTCTATCATTTTTCTAAAAACCTAGTCGCAGATGCAGCACTGGTCAGTCTACATTAGACTTTTCTGGTTTATTTTTGGGTGCCTCAGTGATGAACCTTTGCATCGCTGTCTTCATCATGTTGAGCCGCCGCGGGGGATCAGGCTGAGGTACGGCGCTGTCGGAGAGAGAATCCAGCAGAGTGGAAGAGATGACTAATAGAGACAGTCACGCAATAGTAGAGACTCATTCAGAAAAAAATCAGCAGGCCAACCTGAAGCTCCCTCGAATACGAGTAGATGTCAACTCTGTAAAGCCTTACGTATGAAGGAGCAGTAAAATCTTGTTTTTCAGAAATAGAACAGTTTATTGAACCTTCACACAAAATATTAAATGTATGCATATGTTGTTTGTTCAGTATCAGGGTGGAGATCGAGTCCTCCTGTAGTGAATCCATGTGTTTTTGTCTGATAAATATCCATATTTCAAACGTAATAAGCACTTTTCTCTCATGTCTGCTGTCTGTGAAAACCAGAGGCAGTCCCGGTGGATGACGTATGATGTATGCAATGTATTTATCGTACAAAATGCATGGATCCCTTTAAAACATATTAATATATTAAGACACTTTAAATTTAATCAACTATTTATCTTTAATTAATGTCAGTAAAGTTCCTTTTATTAAACCAATCGTGAGATGATCAAAAGCAATTAAAAAACTAATGATGCACCTGAATGTCTGGATTTTAAGCTTTTTAAGATTTTTAAGCAAAAAGTGAAGGCCTCACTATGAACCCCCAATTAAGAACCCTGGTCTGAATTATTACAAAATTAACCTTTTTATTGAAATGAATATGGGATAAAGCATTATAAATAAACAACAGCACTGGTTATATGACAGCTGCAGGTGGTGCCCTCAGTAATTGGTTTCTTACTGCTCAGAAGTCTTTTCAACATGGCAAAAGGAATTATAACAAACAATTTCTGCGTGCTTGACAAACTGGACAACTGTTATGCTTTCTGTCTTGTTCAGGCGATGTTCTTCAACCACTAGAAACAACACAGAACATCTTAGCAACAGTTTAGCAAGTACTTCACTTTCTAAAGCAAAAGCATTAACACAGCCATCACTGAAGGAGAAACTCACACAGATTTCCATTAACATCAGCAAACTCATCATCTCTTCCACATTCACTCCCATGCGCGGGATGAATTAGCATTAAATTCGAATGCCCTGCATTGATGACGAGCATTACAACACACACACGCACATTGAATCCCTTCTGCAGTTCTAATAAGGTCATGAGAGTGGATCAGAGCTTTAGATGAGGTGAAGTTTCTACTCAGCAGTGAAAGTGTAATTTCAGCAGAATTACAGCAGCTCTGCTGTTCAAACGCTCACGGCCAGAGAATCTGGTTCTGCATAATAAATATTAAAGGGTTAGTTCATACAAAAAATCATTTACTTACCCTCATGCTGCTCCAATCGTGTGACTTTCCTTCTTCCACTTAACACCAAAACATAATCCTTTGGCAGGACTCATTGGATTGTGAACGGTGGTTCCACGGACGTAATAGAAAATGGGTTTTCTTAACATTAAATGAAACACTTTGTGTGTGAGAAACCTAAAACATAAAAAAGCCACAAAATATCAAAGCAGCCCAGCAGCAAAGCTAATTATGTAAATAATGGAAGCATATTCTGGATAAAAGTGTCTGCAAAATAGTGAAATGTACTGTAAATATAGATGTTCCTAAACAAACCTAAACAAAACCCCCACTCTTCACCATAACGGTAACCCTTAAAACTGATAATAGAATCTCTTTTACATCTTCATCATGCTGGGAACTGGAAATCCCTGGCCCAGTTTTAGCAAAGCTATATTATTGCTAGTGGAAATTATTCATGGAGTTTCAGTATAAACACATTTAGTAAACTGACAAATTGAGTGCATGCAACAAATTAAAGTTGACACAATGTTCGTGAATTGTGATGCTTTAAAGCAGCAAGTTAATCAAGAAGCAAAATCATTTTAATTAAAATGATGCGTTCCAGCTCTAAAACATAAATAAATAAATAGTCTTATCTTATTACAGTAGTAGTCCATATGTCTTGTGTGTTACCTATTTTCTAATTCATTAGTATTTAAAGGTATAATTCACCAAAAATGTACCCACCGAGATGACGTAGATGAATTTGTTTCTTCGTCAGCAGTCGAGCAGTTAATGTCTTGATAAGCCAAAAGCTGTGTGTTTTGTCTGCTCAGGAGAGAGAACTGCACAGATCAAAGTCAAAAACATGTTAATGGTGCATTTGTTTCTTAAAAACATTGATTTTGGCTTCTCAAGACATTAAGTGGGGTGGTTGTGGATTATTGTGATGCTTTTATCAGCTCTCATTCTGACGGCACCCATTCACTGCAGAACATCCATTGCAGAACAAGTGAAGCAATGCTACATTTCTCCAAATCAATGTCATCTGAGGGTGAAGACCTTTTTAGCAAATTCTCATTTGTGAGTGAACAATTCTTTAATGTCAATGACACCTCTGGTTGTTGCATGTAATATCTGGAAGCTACTTTACCACAGAGGCAAGATTATCAGTAAATGCTGACAAATGTCAGTGTGTTCCTCACACAGATATCATACAAATCCCTTATTGAAGATTTTTGTGTTGCAGTCGTGTGTGTGTGTGTGTGAAGTAGAGAAAGCTGTTGTTGCTGCTGTGAGATGTGTGCTGCACTTTGATGACAGACTTACTGCACTGAGAGCAAAGAGACAGTGGGATGACTAATGAGAAAGTGTCTTACAGAGACAAATGATAGGATTCTGCTTGACACACAGGGAAAGAGAGAGAATAGAATTACTTATCAGGGCTGGGAAAAATTCTAATTTAAGAACTGGCTCCTTTCAATTCATTAATTCGAAATAAATTGACCATAGCACCAGAAATTGGACTGAAACGAAGAGAAAGTAACTCAACTGCAATTAAAAAAGAAACTGCACAAAGTTGACAAAGTTACTTTATTCTAACACACATACATAAACATAAAAAATTACATCGTAATGTTTTGACTGATTACGTCTGATATATTGCTTGATATACAGTAGACAAAATACTGCATATTAACTGATTACACATTTATCTAAACTAATATTTCAATTAACCAGCTTATGATTTGGTTATACAATTCTTTGATTTCAGAGTGTATGCCCTTTGACTCCATTTTGAGACTCAATTGAAAACGTCTCGGTTGTAACCCTCGTTCCCTGTAGAAGGGAACGGAAATGTCACGTCGGTGACCGACGAATAGGAATCTCGTTTCGAGATGCCAAAACAACTATGCGTGTATGTAAACACGCCAATGAATTTCATTGGCATACGCTGATTAGGATCAGCTGAACCCAATCGCAGCGCGAGTATAAGTAGGTCAGCAGATCTAGCGTTAATTAGGTTTTTGCTGAGGAGCCGAGCTGGTGTAACGGGGAAAGTAATCCTACCTCTACCTCCTGAGATCCTCTTGGTAACACTCAGGGGCTTCCAGCCCTCTAGCGGTTCTCAAGTATACATCGCCTCGAGGGCCTATCGTCAGATGCTCCGCAACACCCGACTGCTGAGGGGATCGGAGGACTCACAGTATCTACTGATAAGGATTACTGGAGAGTATATACCAAAGCGACCGAACAGGTCCTACTCCGGCTCTACAACACGTAAGCTATAGAACCTAGCGAAGTGTAAGGGGTCGCCCAACCTGCAGCTCTACAAATGTCAACAAGCGAGGCGCCTCGTGCCAACGCCCAGGACGACACTACACTTCTGGCTGAGTGAGGGGGCAGGGTGCACCTTGAGCCTGCTATGCCAGGGTGATGGCATCCACAATCCAGTGGGCCATCCTCTGCTTAGAGACGGCAGTCCCCTTCTGCCGACCTCCATGACAAACGAAGAGCTGGTCTGAGGTCCTGAAGCCCTGTGCCCTGTGGTAGAAACCTTGGAAACATAGCCGGGCCGTGGTCTCAGGGTTACCTGAGAGTCCTCAGGCGCAACTCAAGGCACGAATCGTCGACCGAATATGCCTGCAGGTCCCCTGCCCTCTTGATGGAGGCCAGTGCGAGCATGAGGGGTGTTTTCATTGAAAAAAAACTCAACTCGACTACCGGCAAAGGCTCAAAGGGATCTTCTCTCAATGCTCTGAGCACAAGATAGAGATCCCAAGAGGGTATAGTAGAGGGTCGAGGAGGATTTAACCTCCTAGCCCCCCTAAGGAACCTGATAATCAGATCATGCTTACCCAGAGACCTGTCATTGACGAGGTCGTGGTTTGCAGCGACAGTAGCCACATAGACTTTAAGGGTGGAGGGAGACAGCCTTCGCTCCAACCCTTGCTGCAGAAAGAGAAGCACGGATCCAATCGGGCATGCCTACAGGCCCGGAAGGGGAGCGACGGGTTACCCTGCCAGGAGGTAGAAGTCTCCGTGTAGCCCCTCGCTACGCCACCGTCAAGGGTGGTGAAGGAGGATGAACCACTTGATCACTTCCTGGCAGTAAAAAGTGCCTTCCACGACCAAGTAGGCTCATCCTGCACCTCCGGGAAGAAAGGCACCGAAGTGGGCCTCCGTACCTCAGTACGGGGCACACCTCAGTACCAATCATGCCGCTTTGGAGGCTCAGGACGCTGTGGAGGGTTCCACTTAATCCCGATCCCCCTGGCGGCCCGGGAAAGCATAGCGACCAGTTCTGGATCAGTATCCGGTATGGTTGAGTGTCCATCGGAGAGTTCCCGACTGTCACTGTAAGGACACGAAAGAGGAATAGGGACTCCCTTCTATCGGTCATGTAAGTAAGCCTTATCCGCTACTCCGAGATAGTCATCTTCCTGCATGAGAAACATCCACGAATGCCGCTCTAGCATGCTCAATGCCCAGGCATGTAAACAATGTTCGCGACTGTCCGCTGACGCTAGGTAATAGCCACATCCAACAACGCACTAATGGTATGACATTCCTCGTTAAAGGAAGCGTCTTTAAAACGATGTACCATCCGTGAGAACTCTTTTAGCAGTGCTCTTTTGTGAAAGGCTGAAGCAAACAGAGAAGATGGCCGCTCGGTAAACAAATGCAGATAGATGCACTACAAATGTTACCGCCACTCGACTGGAACCACCGTCGCTGCAATGCCGTAACACCAGCCTTTCTCCATCGTTTCGCAGAGTAGAATGGCTCCAAGAATGTTCGCATGAACTGCTCGGCTTTGAAGCGAAAAGCTAATGAACGCTAGATCTGCTGACCTACTTATACTCGCGATTGGGTTCAGCTGATCCTAATCAGCGTATGCCAATGAAATTCATTCATACACGCGAGTTGTTTTGGCATCTCAAAGCGAGATTCCTATTCGTCGGTCACCGATGTGACGTCGAAGTGACCGACTGAAAGGGAGCCAGAGTATTCTGGGAAATGTGCTGTTACAACAGGGTCCAATAAATATTTTAAAACAAATAAAATATATTATTAAAGTACTTATGTGTATATGAAGGAGTATTACAGTATTAGTATTAGTCACACACACTCTGCACATGACCTGTGGGTTATGATAAGGTTGTTTTGCATTCAGAAATATGCCTGCTGCATGTTAAGAGCCCTTCAGTGAGGCCCCCTGAGGCCCCTGTGCGTCCCTGCTGTGCCGGTGCATTTCTGCACACTCTGCTCTCCTCTTCCTAAAAGCCTTTCTTCATCTGTCCTTTTTCTCCTTCTGCTTTCTCCTCCACTGCTTTTGTGCTTGCTTTTCAGATCAGATGAGTTGAAACCTTTGAGAAGATCCAAGGTTGTGGTTTTACAGGTTTATCAAACACCAAAACTTGCTCTGAACGAGAACAGATCTGGCTACTTCCATTCTTTTTACATAATAAAGTAAGCCCAAAAAGTTTTTGGATACTTAAGACAGACTTTAAAATGTCTGAATGTCATTTCTATCAAATAAAGTATTAAAATTTATTTTGCTTTGCACTGATTCTTTACGGAAATTCTTAAATTTAACAAACAACTGATAAATAAATAAATAAATGTACATTTAATGCACTGATATTAAAACATTGACAGTATCCAAATGTTTCTTAATACCGCCGATGTTAGTCTGAAGTATAAAGAGATGTGAATGGCTACAATAAAATTACTGAATCATCTTTCATATGAAATGTTGTATGAGGAATTTATACCTTTTTATATTTATTAATATATTTTTTTCTACATGAAACACAATTTCTGTAAAATATAGTGGCCTTCAAAAAGTAATAATTGCTTGTCTTTGTATCTTTGGAAGAAACAGAGGATAAAAAGCACATCAGTGTGTGTTTTGTAAATAATTATAGGCAGAGTATCTTCTTTTTCAGGTCTTGCTGATAAAATCAGGATTGAAGCGAATAATGGCCAACGGGGATAAACCAAAAAGCTAAAACATACATATAAATATATATATATATATATATGAACCTTTTCTACTGTAAGACTGTAAGCTGAAAATGAAAGTGCACTAGTCGTGCTCTCGCCGATCTGCTCTCTGGAGGACAGTCTTTTTTGCCCCAGTTTCTAACCCGTTGCTCCAGTAAAACACCTCTCTGGTCTGTCCTGTCCTCTACTGCGCTGCTGCAGTGTGCTTTAGAGTGAAGCGTGCCGTCACAAGAGCACAGCACGCTCAGATCAATAATTAATAGACGCTTGTGTGAGTGATAGCGATGAAGAATATCCCAACACACACAGTGCACACAGTGACAATGTGTCAATATGAAAACTGTCATGTTCAGTTTAAACGTAATGAAAACATGGAAAACTTGTGGGGCAGTAGAACAAATAATATATGACACAGAATAATCTGTATTCTGTATCTGTAGACATTCCTGTACATTCAGCAAGTTTCTAGATAGACAGATAGACAGACAGAAAGATAGATAGATAGAGATAGAGAGAGAGAGGGAGAGAGAGAGAGATATAACTTTTCCTGTTAGCTAGAAAAAGACAAGATAAATGTAATATTTCTTCAGCCTGTATTCTCCATATCATCCAGCAGGTGTCAGTATATGCCTGATGTTAACAGTCACCGCTGGAAGCAGAAGAGCATCATGACCTGCTGGTAATTGCAAATAATCTCCTGGAAGGGCCCGTGGCTTCACGCGTCACCCCGGCTAAGATTAATGGGGCTTCAGCCGAAGGATCCAGACAGAGTGTGATAATTTATTCCAGCTAAGCTGCAAAAAGTGGTGCGTTCTTGCTGTAAAAACATCCCCTGAGCCATAAACATAATTCAAAAGACAAGAGGAGACACACATGTGTGAAAAAACACTCAGAGCTACTCTTTAATATATATATATATATATATATATATATAAGATACTACCACGGAAAAGATTACAATGTAAGACAGTGACAGGCATCAGCCGTGATCCACTGACGGGTAACCAGATTCATTTGATATAAAATGTGTACTTTCATTGTAGCACCTAGCCCCACCTTTACCCTAAACCTACCCACTTCTGGACAATATAAAACACACACAGACAATATAAGCGCAGTCACAGGTATTTATTGCAAAAACTGACCATAAGCAGTAAAAACAAGCTGTGTTGCATTTCCAGTTCTTCTAAAGCCATACAATGTCTTTATGCAAAGAAGAGAGTAAAATACAAGGTTTTAATCGCTGAAATTATCCCCGCTCCGTTAACGCGTTCACATCTTATTCAAAAGACGCTCTCGTCCTGTAGAATGACGCAAATCGATCAGCAGAC
>JAUMHR010000030.1:2734149-2745002 GCA_032361145.1 Enteromius fasciolatus
ACAAAGATCTAAAAGCAGTTTAGCAGCAAACTTTGTAAAAACTAATATTTGTGTCATTCTCAAAACTTTTGGCCATGACTGTAGACCTCTGTGACAGAATCGGTGTCACAAGTACCCCAGTCACATTGTTTTTCTTTTTTTGAAACATAAACCCTATAAAAACGATGCAAGCTTCAGGTCTTCCAATGTTTCTCTATGGCACTGAAACCTAAACAATTTCTACTTTTAAGTGCAACTGAATCTGGTCTGTCATTGGCTCATCTGTGTCGAGGGGAGGGACTTACCAATAGGTCAATTGGGTAAACTGGCAGTGGGCAATTTTACACAGACCAAAACAAACACAGACAATCTATCCCAGAGAAACACATTATTTTAAGATAAACATGTGTTATGATATTTTTATGTAGTAGAGTAAAAAACTTACATAGCCTACAGCACATTTCTATTCTTCAAGAAATGTTGAAAAAAATATACCTCATGATTTCCACAAAAATACTAAGCAGCACAACTATTTTTAATATTGATAATAATAAGACATGTTTCTTAAGCAGCAAATCAGCATGTGATGATCCTAAAAAATGAGCTCTGACATTGCAAGAGTAAATTTTATATTATTTTATATAATTGGTCAGATTTTTGGTCAGTGAAACTCCCTATGCAACTTCATTTGCAACTGTACTTACAAAAATTAGAATTTTGCTATTTGACAATGTGATTGTCTTATTTTATAATTCAGTTTATAGGGTTCCGTAGAAAAGCAGACGAATCGTGACCAAACATATGATATTTATTTATATATTAATTTGTCAGGGTCCAAAGGTCAAGTGAAACATAGATTCAATCCTGTTTCCTGTCTAGACATCACTCTGAGAAGAATCATCCCCAAAGATCAGAGAAATCAAGGATGATAGACCTGCATCTTGTCATTGGAGCCAAGGGAGAGGTACTTCTCACAGCGGCTGTTTGTTCCTGTCTTGCTTCTGATTAGTGGGATTAGATCCTGCCACCAGTGTGTATTCTGTGATCTGGACGGGGTTTGGCAGCTGCACAGAGCAGTTTATGAGCATTAACACAACAGCAGGGACATCTATCCAGTGGGTTGTGTAACTAAAATTTTGTTTATGGATTGCTTAGTCAAGCAACAGCTGGAATTAGGCCTCGTGTCTGTGACGTGTATTTATTTGAACAGATTGTAACATTAACGCATCCCAAAATCACCACTGAGAGTAGAACATTTCCAATGAGCCCATTTTTGCCTACACAATTAATTACAACTATTACACAATCTTGTGCAATAATAGCTTTTGTGAAAAAATAAACTAGAAAATAATAGAACAAACTACTGTACACATTATTTCTAAAGAAACATGAGACACTGAAGACAGTAGCAATGGCTGCTGAAAATTCAGCTTTGCTATTACAGGAATAAATTACTTTAAAACACATTTTAAATGATAGTAATATTTTACGTTTTATTATTGTTTCGCCATTACCTAATAAAAAATACTGTACACCGTACTATATTTTGTTGGCTTAGTTGTTTTGTTTAACAAGCTGCAAGTTTTAATAATTTAATAGTTTTGCATCCTTGTAAAGCCATTTAGTCTAAGATATAATATTTCATATTACTGTTTTACTGTATTTGAATTAAAAAATGCAACTTTTGTCAGCTTAAGATACATCAGGTATCTTATTGAAGGTTTGGATTGCATTCTGTGTATTAGCATTAGATGTATGTAAATGTAAACGTAAATGTAAGCCTGCTATGTCACTTAAATGTGCACATGCCACAGATTCAGGATGTGTAAAACAGGCCTAAAATAATTGCCATAATGTGCACAAATAGCAGACCATACACTTATGCGGACCTTATGTGGGAGAGGGGACCTTTTGTTTGTCTTGCACAGAAATGTATAAAAGCACTTTACAAGTATTTCTACATTCTTTTTTGTTTTTGTAAAAAAAAAGAGTGAGGTAAATGTTAATGGATAAGAGCACTAAAGCCTAAGAGGTATTTAATTGCCATGTTCAGAGGCCTTAGCATCTTTGTTTTGCCCCAGTGAATGCAATCTACGAGCTGTGAACTTTCTTAAAAGCTTTCTTCAGACGAAACATCAGTAGGACATCGTCAACAGGAAAACAAACTAATAATTAGAAAGTTTCTGGCAATGATTTTATTTATTTTGTCCAAGAATATTGCATGCAAATGTACATTTGGTAGGAGGTACAAACTTTTTCTTTTCTTTTTCTTTTTTTTTGTGTAAAGTCAAAATAAGTTATCTCTCCCTTGCATTTTTTTGTAATGTATTTTAGAAAAAAAAAACTATATATGCACAGCAACCATCCTTAGGATAGTCAGTCTTTTCTGTTTGTCTTTTGAGGTAGATTGAGAGGCTTCATGTACAGATGTTTATACCGCGTGCCAACGCTCAGTACCTGCAGCAACATCCCATCTGCTGTTGCCTGAGCTCCTAGCAGCCAGGTTTTCCATCTCCAGAGCACTTCGATTGCTCTTTACACTTTTCACCTCATTGCTATTGCATTTGTTTAGGTATCTAGTTAATCCGTTGATTAGTCTCAAATTTTAATGGGAATTAATAATTCATTTTACTTTTCATTGTAAAGCTGCTAGTCTTTCAAGAATATAAAGTTACTTTGAAGGTTTTTTGAGCACCTTAGGTTTTTAGAGCGCTCTTCTTCTAAAGAGCCTTTAAAAAGTTCCTGAATCTAAACTCGAAGAGCATAGCAATGGCACCATGAACTTGCTTTTTAGAAGGGCCATTATCCCAAAACAAATAATCATAGTAAATAATGCTTTTAGCATCAGCAGTCCCGGGCAGAATATGCGTTTATGATGCTGACATACATTCATTCTGCATGTATTGAACAGCAGATTTATTCTCTGTGAATTAAATGGCTATTGCTTTCATGGCTGTCATGGGACTGGAAATAAAGGAGAATTAATAGGATTTTGCAAAAAAAAAAAGAAACAAATAAATAACAATAACACGGTTAATGGAAATAGATTATTATGCCAAAACAAGATTTCGAAAACAAAAACAGGCATTTTATTCACAAACCACCTTTAATTTAGTTTAACCAAGAGTATAAGTTGTAGTTCTGTGCTACTGATTTTTTAATTAAGTCATTGTCAAACATAATTTATATGTAAATTAGGACCATTATACATTACACCTTATTTACAATAATGAGTATTTGCATGACACAAAAATGTGGCAGGTGGTAAACTGAAAAGACAGCATAAACGGACATAACCAAGCCATATCCGTTTTGCTAGCAAATGATTTTGATCAGATTGTTTGGCTATAAACTCGTAATTGAGAAACTCTAAATAGAAAAAGAAAGAATTGTAACAGAAACGGTAAACTCATCATTGTGAGATTTAAACTTGGAAATTTGAAGAAAGTAATAATTGGTCAAGAAAAACGTATAATTGCAAGATATAAGCTTAAAATTGTGAGTTTTTTTGTTTTTATTTTATAACTTTTTAATTTAATTACATTTAATAATATTTTACAATATTACTGTGTTTACTGTATTTTCGGTTAAAATAAATTATTATGAAGCCTTGGTTTGCACAATGAATGTGTGTATATATATATATATATATATATATATACATATAAAGGAAATTAATTAAAACATCAAAAAGACTTTAAACAAACCAGTAAATAAATAATATATGTATATATATATATAAACTGTAGCATATTGAGGTTCAGTTATAAGATTAAAACATCATTTAATTCTCAGTGGATCGCTCACTTCTTTGTCTGAGAAAATTTCAGTAAACACCAGTAAACACCAGACTCCATATGCCGACTGCATTCTCTCAATAGAAACCTATTGAATACGCACACTCAGCAGGGTTGACTCAATAAACATTTACAAAGAAAGCATCCAGTATCTTACTCAGCAGAAACGCCACAAGGTCCCCGTCAACATATCGACTTAAACAAACTTCTCTATTCTAACAAAGGCAATGTTGTGCTTCATTTTTATCGACACACCCTGTAAACACATCCACTTTTACTGATTAGCCAATCAAATTATATAATTTGCGTTGATTAGATGAGTAATAGACTTACTATCTTTAATGTTTTGTGAGCGCTATCCAGTAAAGAAATCGGTTGGAGTGTGCTGCTCACACTGAACACAATGCTTTTAACTACAATTAAGTATAATATCAATCAACTGCGTTAGCATGTACCATCCATAGCATAAACTGAGCCGAATACTGTGTTTGTTTTACAATTACATTTTCTAAAGACTTAAGCAAGAGTGTGTGTGACAGCGCTCTTGCAGATATCATGCAAATTTGTGCTGGAAGGAAAAGGAGAAAATGTGATGCTGACATGTAGGTGTGGCAGCAGGCCGCTAAGTAACCCTGTTGAGTCTGGATCTAGATTCGTTTTGAGTGAGCAATGAATTATTACAGTACAGCAGTGTCCTTATGTTGTATTATAAAATGTTATTGCTTAGACCTTGCTCTTTAATTTTTCAGGGAAATTAATACATCTTTTATAAAAAAAAACAAAAAAACATCTTAGATACACACACAAAGGCATATGCAATTAATTTTAGCATATCACAATTGTTTTTTGAGAAAAACCCTATGGGGCAGAACCCATACTTCTTACTAACAAGAAACTATGCTTCTAACCACATGTCCAAAGCTGTAGTTCCAACCAAGTACGTTTGTGACATTGACTGCGCATGTTTAAACGATGCTTTCGGGAAACACTGAATCGTTGGTCTATGCTGGTAACTTGCGACTATAGTAGGCTAACCATGCTTCTGGGAAAATGCACCCTTGATTTTCAGTTTTTGTGAAGTTTAGGCTTACAATCAGTGTTTGGTGCTTGTACATCAGTGTCAGTCATCTATCATTAAATCAGATTTTAGGCATTACTCATGAGTAAGGGTAGGTTTAGGTGTAGAAATATGGTCAAGACTATATTTTTGCATTAAAATGTTGTCCCAGGGTTAGCAAAGTATGTTGACCTAGGGACACATTGAACTTGGCAAAATCAGGACAACAAAGACTTCCACAAAAAATGCAAACACATTGATACAGTACTGGTATCTTGTTAAGTATTTGAGTATAATACAAACCCACAAAATTAAAAATATCCTATATCGTTGGATAAAAACCAGGTCATATTTAAATATAGATTTATTCGCATTGGCCCATGGTGGTAACCTCTGTGCGTTACTTTTCCCTGAGCTTTTCAGCTCCACCGTTTCGCTTTGTACTGTCCATTTTGAGGGAATGAGAGAAAGGTGGAAGAGAGGTGAAGCGATATGTAAATAGGCGGAGCAAAATCACTCCGTCTCTACAGTGCTTTGTGATGGGCCGGTCCTTGACGAAAAAAAAATTACACCGGCCCAAAAGTACTGTAACATCCAGCACCTCTGTGGCTCTCCCTGACCAGCAGCAGAGGGAACCGTCACCCGAGTTTTAGTTCTTACCCGGACTCTTTTCCCACGTACCTCAGCAAACTCGCTTCAGGTGTTCCTTGTTTAAAGGCCTTTATAGGTCCAGACTTTTGGATGAACAGTGCGAAGTCTTATCATCTGTATGAAGGTATTACTGAGCGTTTCTTTCCGTGTTTGTTTTCCCGTGAATGACCCTGGACTGTTTATACCGATTGTGATTATTGCCGCCTGCCCTATTGATTTGAGCCTGTATTCCGACAACGCTATTGGATTGCCTGTGACACATCTGTTTGTTGGTGATTGTATCATTTGCCTGCCTGAATATTCCAGTAAAGCTTTGCATATGGATCCAGACGTTTCTGTGAGTTCATTACAAGTACATTGGCCCAGAGGGGAAATACACGAGGAAATAATCCTATACTCCAAGATGGTAAACACACTGACCAAACATAACCAAATAAGCATTAAAAAAAATAGTTCTATGGCAGTAAAATGCTGTATGTCCCCCGTAAAAACGTTTTTCCTCAGAACACAATTCTAGATATTCTGGATTAAAACTGTGAGGCTTGTGACTGTCTCATTGACTGCCAAGTCATGACACTGTCAAGAATGATTTGAAAGACATTGCCAGAATACAAAAGTGTTGGAAAAATATACAAACTACAACTTTATTCAACAATTCAGTCCCGTAGCATCAGCCGGCTGACACAAAAGAGCAGTTTTTTGTCCAGTGATACTCTCCAAAATGGTGCTGCGCTGGCGGTATGGTTCCGAATCGCTAAATAAGGTCATACTTTTTATTTAATTTCCGTACAAAAAAGTATTTTCGCTGCCTCATAAAATTTGGTTTCACTTTATTTTGATGGTCCCTTTAACGTATTCTGTTGATTATAAGTAACATAGCACCTACAGTATATCTACTAACTCTCAACAGAGTGCTAGCAGAGTATTAGTAGACTGGTAGGGTTAGGGTTAGAATGAGTTGATATGTACTTGCAAAGTTACTTCTAGTCAGTAGAGCGTCTTTGGGAGACCATCACAATAAAGAGTTAGCAGATATTAATTAGAGAGTCATATTCTAATGACAATTAGTTGACATGTAGGTGCAAAGCTACTTATTGTCAACAGATTGTTCAAAAGGGACCATCAAAATAAAGTGTTACCTAAAATTCTAATTGAACCATTGATGGCAGATTCTGACCTTGGACCTTACCTGACCTCTCCGACTTTTCTTGACCTTTACAGTGTTCATTACTTATCAGTCAGTGGGACAGTCACAAGCCTCCTGGTTTTTATCCAAAATATCTTAAACTGCGTTCCGAAGACAAACAAAGCTTTTATGGATTGGGACATGGGAGTAAGTGATTAATGACAAAATTATAATTTTGGGTAACCCTTTAAGCCTATCTATTGTATGAGAGGAGATCTAAACGAGGTTACAAAGTTTGCTTAGATTTGACACAAGATCACATTTTTATACGCTCTGTATTGTTATGGTATGTACACTGCATAAACTGTTATTGCTCAGATCTTGCTATAGATATTGCTAAAATCTTAAATATATAAATATATATATATATAAACACACACACACTTTATATGCACACACTTCTGATACAGTTGGACATGTCAATAAGCTCTTCACTGACACGTGACAACGCATCATGCAAATTAGTTGAAATGTTTGAACTTGCAATGAAGATACAACGGTGTTCATGTTAGCGTCACGTTGCATGTTTGTGGCAATCACAAATTTTATTAGCATCTTTGCTTTGACTTTGTAATAAACTTTTTTTTACCTTTTGGGGTAAATGCATCATTACACCCTCTGATCTTTTTTATAGCCTAGATTCATAAAGAGTAATAAGAAAAAGCCTATAACATTCCATAATAAGGAATTTTCGTACAATTAAACAAATGAAGTCTCAACTACATATTTATGTCAATACACAGCCAGCACAAGACATCTGTAAAAGAAAAGGGGATGGATTTTAACTTTAAGGAATAGTTCACCCAAAAATTTAAATTCTTTTTGAAATCATTTACTCATCCTTAAATAGTTCCAAATCTGTACGAATTTGTTTTGCAGAACACAAAGGAAAATATTTTGAAGAAAGTGTGTAACCAAGCTATTTACAGAAGAGGATTAGGGCCAAGCAATAGTTAAAAAAAAAACATTTAGAGCCCTTATTTGCTAGAAAAACTCGAGAAAAAAAGTTTAAATAAAATGTTGAGAATAAACTTGTTAAATTATGAGATTAAAGTTGTTAAATTATGAGAAAAAACTATTTCAATTTGGAGAAAAAATTCATTAAATTTAAAGAAAAAATACGAAATAAAATATTGAGATTAAACTCATTAAAATTAAGAGATTAAAGTCATTACATTTAGAGAAAAAAAGTTAACAAATTTAATCTCAAAATGGTTTTGAGGCCCTAATGGCCCTAATCCTCTTCCGTAGGGTGACCATTGACTATGAAAGTCAATGCTGATCCAAAACATATAGGGCCAGTTTCCCGGTTAGGAATTAGATTAAGCCAGGACTAGACCTTTGCTAATTTAGAATTTTTAGAAACATGTCTTACAAAAATTATTTGTGAGCATTTTAAGACTAAACAATGACAATGATGTATTTTAAGATATCTCAGTGCAAGCTTTTTCCAGTTTAGAAGCTCTTAACATTTATTTTAATCTAGGACTGGTCTTAAACCCTGTTCAGGAACCCTGTTTTAATAAATATGCTATTGGCCACAAGAAGAAAACTAACATGCATTACTATCTAAATATGAAATGCGTTTTAATTATGTATTTTTGCAATGGCCCTATGTTGTTGGCCCTAAGGAGATCTGACCGTGTTCGGGAAACAGTCATGACAAGCTAGTTTGTTTTCAAAACAATGCATCGTACTATGGTGGTTAATCAGTGAGTTACATCGTCGTTCGGGAAACGCACCCCTGATTGGTTAATTACAATGTTGCACTTTGCAAAATCAGATTAGCGCAGTCGCATAGTATGAAGATTACTGGCAGAATTTTAAATTATAGTAGACTATATGTACACAGTTACTGTAAATACTTATTTATTTGAAATTTAATTGAGGTCTATATGGTGTGCAGGCTGGACCAAAAACTGTCAGGGCCGATTTTTCGTTCCAGTCCAGCCCTGGAAGTGTGAAACAGTTTTTAGTTGCTTTGGGGAAGGAAAGAAACAAACAAACAAAAAAATTATATCAATCTTTCTAATGATATATGTTTTTTCATTATATCTAAAATCAGGTAATATCTGCAAGCACCTGACAAGTAATGTGCTATTAGAAACAAAGTTGATGATTGATCTGTAGATGATTTCTGGCTATGTTGAAATTACGGACTAAAATGTTGTTTTTTGTGAATAGTGTTTTAGAGTGCAAATAAGATTTTAGGTTTTAAATACCTTTCAGGCTTGTGTAAGGTTTCCAAGTCAACATCGTCGTTCAGGAAACGCGCCCCTGGGTGGTTGCAGAGGTGCTGTTTGCTCTGTGATTGTTAACTCTTTCCCCATCATTCACAAGATATCTTGTCAATTGGCTTACAACGTTTCCCCACCAAAGACGAAATGAGGCACAGTCCCAGTACTCGGTTGTTTCTTACAATATTATTGATTTTCATTCCAAAGCATTTTGTTTTTAATCATCTGTTTTTGAATTACGTTGTACCCCTCTGTAGGTTGCAGTGTCCTCAGTGCTTTGTTAAACAGGATGGCCTTTTAAGACAACAAATATTTACTTTATTTATTGTTTTTAATATCTGATAAACATTTAAAAGTATCAGGTTTGATTTACTAGTCAGATGGTTCATAGTGCCTTGGAGATATTCTCCTACAAGAGCTCTGCTCCAACAGTAGGAAGAATATAGGAAGTTAGCAACATAAACAATTTGTCACAGAGCCAACAATATGTAGTATACATGTCAAATTTATATCTAAATAAAATGCAGCAGAGGTGAAACGCAAGAGAATAACATACAGAACGTTACAAAACGGCCCTAAAGCAGACGCCCGCCGAATGTCCGCTAGCGAACGTTGCAAAGCAGATCAAAAGAGAACCTAAGAGAATGTTCACAACGTCCCCTGTTTGCTGGGTAATCTCTTCCTTTTCCACTCGAGCAGCTGACAGTGAGATTGGTGGAGAAAGAGCGAGGATGTCAGCATCAACACACCTGTTAGCGTCTCATGTGGGAAATGAGCCTGAGGCAATTAGTCATAGTAATTAACATCGCCTCAAACTAAAGCAGGCAAAAGCCAAGTGGCAGTAGAGGAGACTACAATTAGACCTGCTGTCAAAAGTCTACAATTAAAGAACCCTTGTGTCACAAACTCCAGTTAACAATACTGCAATTTTCTGTTAGTGGAAGTTTATGACATGATTATTTCATAGATAAATCCTCTGTGTTTCTATTTATTTACCTCTGATCACACGGATAATTAGTGCTATATTTACAATTAGAATTGTTTTTCTTGTTCATTGCAGTTGCGGTATGACTTATATCTTGTACGATGGGCTCAGTATCAGTGTGGCTGTTTACAGCAGATCGTTTTTCTCACGCGCTGTCCATTAATCAATCGTTTGGACAACTACACATATATTGGTCATCAGCGTGAGGAGACAGGACTCTGTGCTGCTGTGATTCTGATCACTAAAAAACAAACAACAATTAATCTGTGAGCATGCTAATATCAGTATATGTACACACACACACATATATATATATAAACATCTACAGATATTTATGAAATAGATTTGTGAAAAGATTAATAATATGGTCTAAACATTCTTAGACTCATAGCATTCATCATGCACTATCATCATACTGTATTGTTTTATGGTCTACTATATGGAGTCAGAAATTATAGTTCAGGAAAAGCAAAACAATCAAATTTGTTCACTTTTAAGCAACAATAACAAGCAAACTAATACAAGAAATAAGCATTACTCACTTGTTACGACGATCCCTCCGTGACTCGCTCGAGTCTGCATTTTTCTTGTCTGATGTAACGTTAATCCGAAGTTTGAGTGCGTCTTCTTAAGTATGTATTTCTCACAGCGAGTCTTTTTATGAGGTGAATTCAGTCTTATTCTCAGCACGAAGCGTACAGTATCCAGGATGAACTTCAACTAAACCCTCTCTGCTTTGTTTGTGTTTGTTCGTTGAACTATGCTGGTAACGACGGAACTTGCGACCATAGTAGGCTAACTATGCCTTTGGGAAACACACCCCAGTTTAATAGCAGGAGGTATATCTTCACGACATGCATGTGACGTCATTAACAATGGCCCTATGTTGTTGAACTAACGTGGTTCAAATGACGGAGATGCGACCGTGTTCGGGAAACAGTCGTGTGTAGCTAGTTCGTTT
>JAUMHR010000030.1:2748548-2763462 GCA_032361145.1 Enteromius fasciolatus
CAAAGCAGCTTTACACCAGAGTAATGTTTACAGTAAATGTACAGTAGTAGTAGCTTGTACAGATGTGAGATAAAGATAGATGAATGGATAGATAGGTAAATGATGGATGGATGGATCCATCAGCTCTATCTATTTATCCATCATCTATCTCTATCTATCCTTTCATCCATACATCATCTATCCATCAAATTTCTATAGATAGATGATGGATGGATGAAAAGATAGATAGATAGATAGATAGATCTGATATCTATCTATCCATCCATCTATCCATCATTATGTCAGAAGGCATGAAGCTTTTAGTTTACCCATCAGGTTGTTTTGACAGTTTTGAAAGCCTTGCGTGTGTTGGCTCATGTCAGAAGCATATGCCTGAGTGATTTTGGTGCCTTAAGTGAGCGTCTGAGCCATTGAATGTCTAAAAGAGCACCTGAACTCTATTGTTTTCTATTCAGCAGAGATGGAGTTTTGTTTGGCAGAACCTGGGATTTTCCTTTCAGGCCTGAGCAAGAACACTCTTCTTTTAGGGTAAGCATAGACATCTTAGACTAACAGTCATTCATGCTGCTAGCTGTGATTCTGTAAAGATTAATAAAGAAAGTGAATGGTTTGGTTCAGGTAGTGCAGGCGTTATGATCTTCTTGTGTTGCACTTGAGTATACGAACAGGACACAACTGAACATGTTGTGCTTGTAGGCAGTTGGGGTGTAGGTTCGATTACATAAATCGAAGGGTGTATATGAATGTTGTTTTTGCAACTCTTCACCTGGAACGCTTCAGGGGAAAAAACATCAGTCACTGCGACTAACAGGTTTATGGGAGTTGACATAGAGCAAACTATGTTTTAGAAAAAGCACTGTTTTTGTGATGAATATAAGAATGTATTTGACACATGAAGTGTAAAGTTGGGCAACACATCCTCTGCATGGTCAGCCATCGCCTGTTAACTGGAAAGAAAATTGCTGAACAAGAAACACTGACTCACACGTTATAGCAAGTTCGTCAAATTTGCAACATCCTTCTAAAGTGTCTCAACAGTGTTAGGAAAAATTGAAAGTTCTATTAGTTACTAACAGCATAAACCAGTATTTTTACAAAAGTTTTAAAGAACCTTTACATAGTTTAGTTTTGTACATAGCTGCAAAAGCAAAAAACAAAAAATATCCAAAAATGTCAGCCTTGATTACTGAAAGCTGTGAAGCAATTCTTGATAAAGGTGTTCCTTTAAGCTCCAATGAAAGAAAATCCGGGGCCCAATGATTTCTGCGATGCAGAGCATGCCGATGTAATCACAGAATCCAGTCATAGAATGTCATGGAATTTGCTAACTTTTGGAATAATGCATTAAAAGGAGGTCAGTACACTTAAATCAAAACACTTTTTGACTCTCTGTAAATATTTAGCCACAAAAAGACTATTTAAATATCAATCCTGTATGCTCATGAATACATGAACATGATCTCTAGAACTGCTCTAAGAGTTGCTTAATGAGCATTTTACATTTTTTTTTTTTTTTTTTTTTTGAAAAGCTATAGTTATTTTATATACAAACAGAAACCTAAAGGGCTTTATAGCAATTTATTACCAGCCAAAATAAAAGTTTGGTTTAACATGAAGTGACAGAAATATGTTACTTAATGTAATTATACTACTACTTATATAATTATAATTAAAACAATATTATTAGGGAATAAATAATTACCTTATTTAAAAATATAGCCTACATATATTTACCCCCCAAAAATTGTGCTTTTAAACAATTGCATCCAAAATAAAAGTTTTTGTTTACATAAAGTATGCGTGTATATTGTGTATGTTTATTATGTATATAATAAAATAAAGAGATGCTTTAATTATTAACATTTTATGAATACATTAAAATGGAAAATTAAAAAGAGAATTTTGTAGTAAATTTGAGGGGGAAAAGTGTTTCTTAGGCCTTACGTTTGTAACTTAATTGGAAAAAATAATACAATTGGGAAAAAATTAACAGATTTCAAAGTGCACTAAAAATCTAATTGGTTTTAAACACCATAAGAGTAAGTAAATAAAGTTAAATTGTCATTTTTGTGCAAACTATTCAAGGTATATATGCTTTTAAGCTTTCTTTTAGTGCAAGATCATTCAATTTGTGAGGCACGTGTTCTGCAAGAGAATCAAAGTCTTCTCTAGTTCCACAAACACTTCATAAAGGTCCCTCTGACCTAGACGGGTATTGATCTTTGACTATGGTTTCTAGCGTGTCTTTTGAGACCGGACGCCTCCTGCTGAGATCTGTTTAACAAGAGTCCCACTAGAGTGCCTCTGGAAAACTACAAAGTCAGAAGTCCTGACCTTTGCAGTTCAAACAGGAGCTAATGGGCATCAAACAAAGACCAACAGTTTTTATTTTTATTTTGTTTCCACCCAAGAGTTGATTGATAATTTAAATGACACTTAAAAGCAAGTAATTTTGCCACATTATTCAAAAGTGTCTGTGATGCGTTTCATGTGATCTCATTGGCTGACAGAGCTCCCCACAAGGTAACGTATGCTTAGCAAACACCACTTCCTCCCGCTACTTCTGCATAATGTGCATTTCCCATGTCGACCAACAACTGTAAGTTTTTTTGCATTTGTACAACTATATTTTTCTATAACTATATTAAGTTTCTCATTTCCAGGTCGAGTAATATGGGGCATTGCTATTTGTGATGGCACTTGATCTGATTTAAATTTGAAAATAGGCTTTGAGACTCTCAGTAATGAATGCGGTTGACCTTTCATGCTGTACGTTTGAAGACAAAGACCATATTATAGGAATAAGAATTAAAGAAACATGTTATTCGGAATATGTGATTAGTTGATGCATATTTTAAATAGAATTGTGGTTAATATGTGTATTGTTAAGAAGCAAAGACCTTTGTTTAGAGCGTCCCAGTATTGTAAACAGGAAGTTAAATTTATAAGGCAAATATATGTCTAGCACACCTAATGCTGACCGGTCATACTTTGGCCTGGTACTGTTACTATGGACAGCATATGCATGTGCAGGTCCACTGTGTTCAAATGCAGCCGCTGGTTTCCTGGCAGAGAGACAGGAAGTGGGGGCTGGGTGCAGTGTGCACTAGTCTGATAACATGGACAAAAACACTGATTCTTAATGTCCTGGTTTGTACGGCCCACTTGCACCAAACCTCAGGGAATTATTCATGTGGTTCTCTCCCAAACCAGCCCCCGATTCGTGGCAAAATACAGGAGTGAAATTGTCAACACTGGTGGTGTGGTGAACAGCTCTCGCTCAGTCCTCTGAGAGGAAGTGTGTTGTTTGGGTTGAGTAGCAACAGCCTTCATTCATCTCCAAGAGGGTTAAAGACCTTTGTTCTGTGAAAACACGATCTCTAGTTAGAAAAATGAGATTGATGTTTATGGAAAATACTGTAGAAATGCTATCTCTTTAGCCAGTGTTTATTTTAATCGGTGCCAAATGATTCCGTAATAGTGTATTGTTTCAAATGTTTCCACAAACGCTCCAGGCATGTACTATTTATTCGCTAAATGAAAAAAAAATTGTTTTTGTTTTAAATATTTTTTTTAAAGTTAATTTTTTTCTAGTTAGTTGTCAGAGCATTGATATGTGGTGAGGTGTTCTGAGTTGTTGGATTGGTTGGAAGAGTCAATCTGATAATTTGCTTTCTAGAATATTCTGTATTATTATAATTAATTATTTTGAAAATCATAAATCACATAATTTATGCCAAAGTGGCACAGAAGAACTTCTAAAGTGGCATGTAGGTGTCTTTACGCAGACCGATTAATACTGCTCAGAGGTGGCATGAATGCATTTACACAGCAAAGCTAACCATATGAGCGCAGGCATAATTTATTCTGGCTATAATGCGACAATTTTAAGCAAACACAGACCATCTTTTACTCAGCTGTGTAAAATACCTTTAGGAAAGTAATAGCACACCTCTCCTCAATAAACTGCATGAGCAAAGTTATCATTTATGTCTGTAGCAAAACGGGCTGGGAGAAGTTATGTGCTGAAGTTTAATGAGCAATAGTCATAGTGATGCTTTCCTCAGCAGAAATGTGTTCAGTGCATTTTGGCAGTATCACACATGGCTGTTCACAGTGGAGTGTGAGCGCTCTTTGTTATGAAGTGTAGCTGCTCTGTGTGTGGAGTGAGTGGGCCAGATCTGTGGCTCAGAGCTCCTGTTGTTGTGGAGACAGACCTCAGTGTCATCCAGTACCAGTGCTCCGTATAGTCTGCAGGAATGTCTGCTCGGTGTCTTTGTTCACTTCCTCAATGTGGTTTCCATATACACAGGTGGCCGTTTAGCAAGACCCAGCACGTATCAGAAGCCTTTTTCAAAGTGCAGTCTTAGCCCCAACGAACACTCTCATTATTTACTCAGTCCTTTGTCATTACAAACTTGTATGACTTTCTCTCATCCATAGAGCACAAAAGAAGGATTTTGCAGAACTGTACTGGTTGCTGTTTTCTACAGTGGCCCAGTAGTGCACAGCACAATTAAATCTCCACAACACAACAAAATTGCCATAGGACATAGAATTATTACCGTTGTGTTGAGCCAATTTTATTGTGTGGTGGTTGGTTTTGCGTTGTGTTGTGACTTGTTTCCTCTGTGTTGTGCTAATTTATGTTGTCCTGCAGCTTGTTTTCGTTGTGTTGTGATAATTATGTTGTGTTGAGACTTGTTTCTGTTGTGTTGTACTAATTTCATTGTGTTGCGATTTACTTCCTTTGTGCTTTGCTGATTTACGTTGTGTTGCAACTAGGGCTTCACATATTGAAAACTTTGCTGAAGTTTGTTGTGTAAACTATAATATAGACGGTCTTAGGGCTGGGCGATATATATCGAACGATATATTATGCGCATCTCATCAGTAAAGCCGGTTCTTTGATTAGCGCTAAATCTCCGCCAGCTGTTTTTAAATGCAGCACCAGTTTATGAACAGAGCCGTAGATCACTGACTAGCTACGCGTTAGTTTCGCGGGTTATTCAATGGCGCAGCTTCTCGGTGATCTATGGATGTGAGCGCGCGCGCGCGCGCAGCAGAGACGGTCGCTCTCCGGCTGATTTAATCCCCTCATCACCGCGTCTATCCTCTTTTCGGTTTGTTACGTTACCAGAGTGTTTTTCCCTGTTTTGTACTCGCTTTTTGACGTGTGTGAGAAGAGTAAGCTGTGCAAACACACTATAAAGGTTTGAAGACGAACTGTCGTTGCCTCGAGTTTTTACTTCTGCCTTATTTCTCATCCGGGTAGACTTTCTCTCTCTGGTAGCCGTCACATGGTGTGAACGCAAGAATGAGTGTCTTGTTACATCCACGGATGCATTCGTTTATTTAATAAAATCTCAGCATTTGCTGTAATGTAATCGCATAGGCTGACATTGCGATATGATTAATCGTGCAGCACTAGTTGCAACTTGTTTCTGTTGTGTTATGCTAATTTATGTTGTGTTGTGACTTGTTTGCATTTTTATTTCGACTTGTTTTTGTTGTGTTGAGCTCATTTGCATTGTGTTGCCACTTGTTTTCTACTTCATTGCGGCTTCTTTCCATTGTTTTGTGACTTTTTTTCTATTGTGTTGTGCTAATGTTGTTGTGTTGCGACTTGTTTAAACTGATCTCATGAAAGTGCATATCAATAGCACAAGTTTCGATTTGGCATACTGTTTTGTATATAAAAGCTTTAATTAATGCTTTTATGTGCTTTTCAAGCTCCAAATTAATTTGTGGAAATAAGTGAACAGTTCAAGTCTTCAGAATTTTGTCATCCTCAATCATAAAGGTTTAGGTCAACATGAGGGTGAGTAATAAATACATGAGGTAGGGTGAACTACTCCTTTAAGAAGCATTACATTTTAAATGAAGTGCAGGTCCGGTCCAGTCCTTTCCTGTGCTGACAGAATTTATTTGTCAAATTGGTGACATGCAACTGTATGCATAATAAATTTGATGAATAGGTCCTGAGTACAGGAGCTTATGCAACTATTGTGGTGGCATGCTTTGGGTAAAGCTCACTGAAATTCAGGAGCCTGGTCCTTGTATCCATTTATATAATACCAATCTAGTTATCAAAGGTTTATGGTAATGGCTTATCACAATAGGTTGTACCTTGAAAAAATAATTTTTATTGCATGTATTTGTTTTATCATGAAGTTTTGTTCAGGGGTATAAAGATTAGTATGAAGAAAACATCTAAAAGCACTACTGTTTTTTTATGTTGTTGGATTTCTTTTTGTCAGAGAAGCTATTGGAACTTAATTTGTCAGAATGGGGTAATTGCAGTTGAATGCATGTTCATAATTGTTTGATTATGTGCAACTGCACCGGGATAATACAGTTATTAAGCAGTCGTGTTGTCTCTTGTCTGTTGGAGGCTGATTCGTTTTAATCTGTTGATACAGAACCAATTAAGCAGACAACTGACCGTTTGTCTTTCTCCTCTGCGCAGTTTGACATGCTTTGATTAGTTTTATTTCTACAAAACACTCATCACAAGTTCCAGTTATTGCATGTGTTGAGGTACATTGATATAAATTCCAACAGCAGTTGTTTCCGCAACAATCGTGATAATTGTAGATATTATGCCATGTGTTAGGCAATACAGATATTGTGAAAAATCAGAGCAGCAATATGTTTTGTACATTTGTATGTTGCGCAACAGACAGAAACAGAGTTTCTTGCAGTCTTAAACAGCACATGAAAAACTCAATTAGCTTTTCTATGAGACTCGTGTAAACTGGAGGTGTGATGAGACAGCAGGGTAAATAGATGCAAACGCTACAAAGGAATGTTGAGCAAGGAATGGCCCATTTGGGCAGCTTGGATAATCACTCTAGTCTGTCAAACAGGTGTGGAGTGGAAACAGTCTCAAAAACACCCTGGAATATAAATAGTTCTGCTGTGTTTCCCTGTGAAAGAATGTGCCACCTGAAAAGGGGTGAGTGTGTTTGTTGATTTGAACCATGGGCACATTTAATTTTATCCATGCAAGACCTTGGAAACAAATACAAGTCTATATTAAGATATACATAGCATTTAGTAACTTTAAATCAATAAGCACATTATAATATTTAAAAGATCCATACATATGATCAGTTTTAATGTATTATTAATGAAAATAAACTTTACTACATAATAACAATGTATTTGCTTAAATTTATGTGTATCACCACCATTCGGCTAGTTATTTTCATACTTTATGTATTTCCTATACATAAATGTATATTTCATATCCATAAAATCAGTTTAACACAGGCATGTACATTTATGTCATAAAGGAAAAAAATATATTACTCTAAAGTTACATTAAATGAGGCATGTTGCCACAGGGAGCCTAGCTTTAAAAAGCCTGCCATAGAAATATGACCTAAATGTCAATTTAAAAACACATTTAAAATTACATAAATAAAATAAAGTCTATATAATGTATATACTATATATATATATATATATATATTATATATATACATTTTTTTTTTTTTTTTACTGTTTTATTTAATCATAAATCACCATACATCTGTATTAACGACAACAAAATGTTTTATTACTGTGCGTTTGAAAAATTGTTTCAGAGGAATTCTTGGCCATTAAAGGGTTAAGACACTTTTCACCCGTGTGACAACTAGCCCCGGTGTTTTCTTCATATACTTACAGTAACAGAAAAAGCGCGGCTGTGGCTCTCAGAGTGGGAGGAGTCAGTGTCGCTCGCTCTCGGACCGTGATTGCGTTTCTCCGCGGATCTCTGGAGGGAGCTGCAGGCAGTGAGATCACATCCTCGCGATGCAGCTGCCAGCGAGTCACACAGCGAATACTAGTTCATAACTCCTGCTCAGACCTGCGACGTACGCGCCAACCTTGCAGGACTACCGCGCAACGTTAGCGCCGTATAATCGCGTTGATTTCGCATTGTATCCGCAGGTTCTTCCAGTCATCGGTGACCATGGCATGCGGTTTTACTTAAATACCTCCCCCTCCTCTTCTCAGTGGGGTCGCGCATTTTGTCTCGGCTCGTTGTGTGGGATCTATCGGTTCGGTGTGTGAAACCGTGCGCCATGTGGGCCAGGAACGATTTTGAGGACGGATTCGACGCTTATAAGATAGGTAAGAGCCTAGCGCTTGTGTAATGACACTGTAAGCTCATAGGAACAGCCATATTTGATCGCGTGTAACGGAGCGTGTATTGTTCCGCGCTGTCTATTAGATACGTGATGTTCCGTTAGGAGCGTTGCGGTGTCACTGAACTGTGATGGTTTGACAGGATCGCTCGTGTCACCTTCAGCTTTGTCTTTGAGTCACGTATGGACCAAGGGTCTCTAACGTGTCCTGTCTCTTTAATAGGGGGGTCTTTTTAATATATGCGCTGGTGTGGCACACAGATGGCATGATATATATGCAGATAGATAGATATAACGTTAGAGTGTTATAAAACATTTTGCCCAAAAATAAACACAAAATTGTTGTTTTTCTTAAGCAAAGTATAAACTTGCGTTAGATAATATTTTGTTTATGGTGTGTAGCTATTGTTAATATTAGATGTGTAATAATAATAATAAAAAACAGTTTTGCATATTTAATTATTTATAAATAAGTGCTGTCAAATGATTAATTGCGTCCAAAATAAAAGTTTTTGCTTACAAAAATATATGTGTGTGTGTGTGTACTGTGTATATTTGTTAGGTGTATGTTAGTAGCTTGTGTTTTTACACTTTCTATTTGAAAGCCGTCTAAATATTGAAGAGCGAGGCAATAGATTCTGACTAGTCTCTCTGCCAGTGTTTTTAATATTTCATATCACGTTGCATAACTGTTGGTGGTCTAGAAGTTGCTGGAGTCTCATCAACAACAAGGCCTGTGTTTACCCGGGACATTTACAGATCTGCTGCTCTGTCACAATGGCTAATGTGGATCACTTTCATATGAGCTGGTATGAACTTGAGGTTTTCCACCCAGGAATTATGGAGACCTAATTTTGGTTCTGACCTTAGTGATTTCAGCTGGAGCTTGGCTTCTGCTGCTCTTGAACTCTTGTAGGATTGAGATTCACAAAATGAATCTGAAGTATTTATTTATTTTTTCAGTTTATTGCTGATTCAGGGAAAAGTGCTTCACACTCAGTTTGTGAGTTTTCTGTGATGTATGGCACAATAAAAATGCATGTGTTAGGAGTATATATTTTGCTGACTGTACCTGGAAGAAAAAGGATGGCGTTTATATATTGTCTGCAGTTTCAATAAGAAGTTGATGATCATCTCAAAAATATATCTGTGGAAATCTTTCATCACACGACTTTTTGTATTATGAATCAGTATTAAGATGTTATCTCCACTTTCTGGCAGTGAATCAAAATGTTCAGAGATGTTGGCAAGAGTTTATATATTCCACTTTTTTCCTGCCAGGCATTACAGAGGACAGCCTAAATGGTGGGGTCTAAACGGATTACACCTCAGAATAGATTAGGCCAGCAGATATTGGGGACGGGCCCTGTAGGGCAACTCTGACCATTTGTTTCACTGAACCTCACCGTGTTTTAGTGCTTTAGTAGTTTCTGAAAACAGTATTCTTTGATCAATAGAAGACTCAAAAGAGCATCGTTCATTTAAAATATTTACTACCATTTTAGACAAATTTAATGTGTCTGCAAAAATAAAAATATTATTTCGAAAAGTCAATAATTTAAAAAAGTTATACTTACCCCAGACATCTTATGTGTAAAGGCCTATATATGACCATACTATTGATTTCAATAACTATGTACAATATGTATTCGTTAATACAATATATGTGTCTATAGTATGCATATTTATTATGCATATGTAAATAAACGCATGCATGTTTATATTTAAGAAAAATGTTAAGTTTATAGATTTATATATATATATTTGCAAAATATAAATATAGCCTAGTATGTATGCATACTGTATTTATATATACATAGTAAATATACATATATGTAAACAACATATGTAAATAAAAACTTATCTTGATGCGATTAATCATTTTGCAGCACTAACATTAGCTATTAATTTGAGCTTCAAGTCTCTCAAACCTTAAGTAGGTTACGTAATAAGATTTACGTTATATTAACATTTACGTTCTCATCTGAATAAGAACCAGTTGTTGATTTTCAACCCCGTGTTTGTTCACATTCGTCTCGTTTCATTGCCTTTATGTGCTTGTAACTCTTTCAGAGTTGCTTTTGTAGAATCCACTTGCACTTCTTTGTCATTTTTGAGTGCTCACTTGACTAATAGACTTTCATCAGGAATAAACAAAGCAATTTAAATGGTGTTACAGTTTGTTGGACATGGCATCTATCTGTCCAGTTCTCTTCCATGGTAACCCTGTTCTGTTTGTCTCCTAGGTTCGAGCACGTCCTCTCCTGGATGGGTCCCAGGCTGCGACTCGGCATGGCAAGCTTCCCCTTCCGCCACTGGCATTAGCAGCCGCGGGCGACGTCACAGCGCTGCCTCGGACAGTGGCGATACCGGCATCGGAACCTCGTGTTCTGACAGCGTAGAAGGTACGAGACGTTTATGAACAAGGCACATGTGGCTCGGCTGACCGGCTTCAATCTGTTTTGTGAGGTGTGAAACGTGTTATTGATCGGCTGTTTGTAATTCATGCCTGGTTTTCGCAGTCAGACATTTTCTAGCAAGCTCATTACAAAATCAGGCCGAAGTCATGACCCGTCTCCTCATGCTTCGCTGTAGTCAGACAAAACCTCAAATAGGATCGACTCTAGTTTCGCCATGACCAACAAATATAATGCTTTAGCGAGGTCAAATCAGGGCTTTCTTCATGTTATTTGTCAACCACTTTATTTTGGAGAAGTTACCCCGAGCAAGCAACGGATTGTTAAAGCCTCCAAAATTAGGTCACGCTTCAATGTCTCTTAAATATATGTAGGCCAATGTGTGCAATGGCTTATGGGTAGAGATTATAAGATGATGAGTAATGTTAAATCCATCAGTTTTCCTCTTTTCCAAATGACTGTTTGCATCTAAACACCGGTTCTGTCAGAAAATTATGCCACGATGCGTGGCTCAAGCTGATCCTTCTCTTTTTTTTTAATTTTTTATTTATGTTAGGCAGTATATGAATTATTAGGCCAACCATATGCATAATTGTATCTACTTTATTCTATACCAAGAGCTTAGTGACTGATATGGATGCCTGCATTTGGGAAAACAATATATTATATTTAAAATGTACTTTTTTTATTTTATTATATTTTACATAGTGGTTTATTCTTTTGATGGCAAAGCTGAATATTCTGTATATTAATATCGATCTGTTTTTTTTTTTTTACTGACATTAACGCTAATATCTGCTCTTAATCTAGGTAGAGCACTGCAAGATTTCATTTGTGAATGTTATTAGACTATTTAGTTGTAGCAGTCTTGGACTGTCCAATTGTGTGTGTAATAAATCTAGTCCCTTGGTCGTGGCCTAACGGATAGGGAGTTGGACTTGTAACCCAAATGTCACGGGTTCGAGTCGCAGGTCCGGCAGGTCTCCACCTTCAATACCACGACTTGTGCCAGGCCTTGAGCCAGGCACCGTTCCCCCAACTGCTCCCCGGGCACCTGCTTATGGTATACATTAACAAACACAAATTGTATGTCACTTATGTTTAGCAGCACTGATGAGCTTTATTTAGATGGTTGTCAGGAGTGTTGGGGGTAACGCATTAAAATTAAGGCAAGTTATGATTACTTAGATTACTTTTTAACGCATTACTTTTTAAAAAGTGTAGAAGGTAATATCTGAATTAGGCTACGTTTGAGTAACATCACTTGCTTTGTTACCCATGTATTGACTGACAGCTCTGATAATGCCATGTTGGCAGAAATTGGGAGTTAAGAGGCATTGTGTGCACTGTGTGAACGTAATACTGTAGTTCTAGTCTAAATATGAATCAACATGCAACAAGCTTACTCATCTCGCTGCACAAAAACAGATTCAGTGTTCCTTAAAATCAATAAAAACCTGCACTAGTTAAGTACGTTAAATAACACAAATGATCGGTGATGATGATGGGTATTTCATCCCATGTTTTTGCTACTGATCTTCGATGTTCCTGTACCATACTAATAAGCAGAAATGTTTACTTTTTGTTATTTGCTGAATAGAGTTGAACTTTCTTCTCCTTTCTTCTGCATCATATTGTTTATGCAGTTAGTTTGAGCTGCGCCTGAGGCATATTCGTTTCACCTCTGTTGAGAAAGGGCTTTTATATTAACTTTATAGTAACTTTACCCAACAATGGTGGTCAGTATCATCATAATCACGGGTTCAATCACCAGGCAACATGCACACTAAATAAACTTGTAAACCTTGATTAAACTGTAAAATTTGAAACAAAAGTAAAATTACTGAATCTGTTAATTTAAATAAAATAAAAACGGTATACAAAAGAACTGAAGCTAAATCTAAAACTATAATTGAAACTGGAAATATAAAGCTATATTAAGCTAAAAAAGTATTTTTGAACAATCAGTATGTTGCTATTCAGGTGGCCATTCAGTTGCTAGGGCATTCTGGATAAGTTCTAGGTTGTTTTGGGTGTTTCCTAGGGTGTTGCTAGGTGGTCTGCCTCTATCATTTATGGTCACTAAACCAGTTTCGCAGTCCCTCCTTCAATAGAAAGCTGTGCGGTTTTGTTCTATAATCATAATTGAGGCCTAGGGCTATGATGGATTTGTGCTATGGTATATCATGTCTCTTCCAGGGTGAGCTCCCAGCTGGAGGCGCACCGTTCTGCCCTACATTTTAGCAGCCGATAGCCAACATCCCTCTTTCACCATCCTGACCCTACTTCCTGTCCCACTGGTGTCTAAAGAGAGTTGACGTTTGCCTGGCTCGGTGCCCTAGGATGACAAAGTCAAGCCCGTCTTGCCGTTGGGCGGACCGCGGTCATGCTCGTATTGATCACTGCTCGTTGCTTTAATTGATCTCTTCATCATTAGCGCAGTAAATACGCCTCCACTCAGGGCTCAAGTCAAGGTCAAGCCACGGGCTGTTCATGCGTTCTGTTGCGATTCTGGCTTTTGCGAAAACGTGCGTTTTCATTGAAATACAAGAGTGAGTCCAATCCGGGTCAGTCAAGCATGATCTCAAGACTTTGTCTCGATGCAGGCAGCCAGCATGAGTTGGCTCCAGAAGTAGGGCAGATCTGCTATGGAAACATCTGTAATCACTGTGTAGGATGAGAGCCGTGATATCACCGCATGGAAGAGAAAAGAACCATAACCACCCCTGCACTGCTAGATGTGATGACTAATCTGCACAACGTCAGCTTCAAAACTGATTTTTAATGGCTGTCGTTCATAAGTTTCCATTTTATGTTTATTCAATATTTTTGGCTAATCTGACAATGCTTTCAATAATTATTCCACAGATTTCCACCTAAACAAATAGAAACACTTGACAATAAGGTTCAGGTATGAACTAATTATTATTAATCTTAGCTAATGCTAATTTCAGCATTTACTAATGCATTATTAAAATCACAAGTTGTGCTTGTTAACATTAGTTAATGCAGTGAGCTAACATGAATAACCAATGAATGGTTGTATTTGTTTATGAACTAATGTTACCAAAGATTAATACATTTCAGTGTTTGTTGATGTTATTTAATACATTAACTAATGTTAATAAAAAACACCTTATTGTATAGTGGGTAACGCTTTTGTTAACAATAGTGTATCAACTGACATGATCAAACAATGATCAACGCATATATCATAGTATTTATTAATCTTTGTTAATGTTTTATTAGTTCATGTTAGTGCATCAACTAATGTTAACATGCACAACTTGTTAACTACATTAGTTAACATAATGTATAATTAACTAGCATGACTAGTGTTACCAAAAAACTATGATATTCTTAAAAAATATAATCAAAAGCTAATTTTTGCAACACTTAGTGTTAAGAATTATGAAAATAATGATAGGTTTTCTGAATACTCCCACTATTTTTCATTGGCTGGTCAAACAGATATTCCCGCCCTAAACTCACGCCATCGGCTGATTGCTGTGTTGGTCTGGTTGGGATGCTCAAACAAACATAACATGCAACTGCAACTATTAATTAGCCATTTCTAGGTTGATTGCTAAGTTGGGGTATTTTTTATATATGGGATATTTTCATACTTCAGCTTTAATAATAGCTGTTGATTGATTTTTCATTAAATACAACCTAATTGCTGTTGTATTACTTTGTTAAACCTGTAAACAGGACAATTGGTTTTTGGTTTACACGCTAATTAGTCTAGAAAGTTACTAGCCTAGCAAGTTTAATACAAAAGTATGACTGTTTTACTGCAGGGAGACCAATGTGATTTTGCAGACAATGCACTCTCGAGCTGTGCAGAGCGGAGGAAATCTGATAAAGAAAGGCTTACGAATGATTCTCCAAAATAAGCCTCTTTGTTTTAATCTGGCCATGTTGTACTGTGCTCAAGGATGGTTTTATGCAGGCCTACCCTGAAGTCCTTCTCTTCAACCTTTCTTTCATGAAGAATTCAAGCGCAGGCTCACTGACTGTCATCTACATGAAAAAGAATACTATTTTGGGAGACTCTGTAAAACAGCTATATCTAGTTTTCAGCTTACAACTGGCTTATTTCATTTTCGCTTTATAAAACACTGAAACATCTGGAACAGTCAGTTATAATGTACATACAGCAGCATCCTATAATTTAGTAGCTACGGTCACGTTTGCTCTTTTCTGGAATGATTTAAGCAGTCTAGTTAAGTTTTTGAAATTGATTTTTTATATATATATATATATATATATATATATATGTGTGTGTGTTGAGTTTCAAGTTTGAAACTCTCCTGTTATGTTTGGGAATCACTGATCTAGTTTCTGCTTTTTGCATGTCTA
>JAUMHR010000030.1:2913986-2928121 GCA_032361145.1 Enteromius fasciolatus
TGTATTCCCATGTAACCCCCACACATGAACAACATAAATCCAGCAGTTCTGCGCGCGCGCACACACACACACACACAATGTTTATTTTGGTAATGAGAGTGTAATGCGTTCTTACTGCATACATTGCTATAAGCATTTATCAAAATGTGCTGTGTTTGCATGTTTGTGGACATCCATATAAACCCAATGGCAGATATACATTGTGTATGTGTGCATATCTGTGCCTCATGCATTGTAAGTTTGTATTTTTCAATACAAACATGTTGATGGATTGTTATTCCAGTGCATATTGAATGCATCTACTGTATTATTAACAAACAGATATTTTTCATATTTCTAAATTATGTTTTTAAATTATTAATTAATTATTATTAATTAATATAAATAATTACAATCTACCATCTTCCAGTTTACTGGTTTACAGCAAGTTACTGGTTTACAGCAAATGACCAGACCCTCTCTAAAACGGCAGTTCTCAATCTTTTTGACCATGCAATTTTCCATAACTATATTTGACGACCTTATGATTTTTGCATTGGTTCAAGACAGAAGAATGTTTAAAGGACATTAAAATGTTTTTGTCCAATATTTGTACCCCCAAAAATAATTTAGAGCTTGGTATAAAAAAGTGTTTATTGTTGAAGTGCACATAGAAGTTTTTAAGTAATTAAATGTAATTTTATGTAATTAAATTACATAGAAAAAATATAAAATATAAATATGTAGGTCTGTTTAATAGTTTTAGATTTTATATTCTTGTTTTTTCCTATTTAAAATTCAGTAGATCGTATTAAACTGATGCTTTGAAAAGTGTTTATACATATATATTATCCCACATAAATGGTACTTTTCATATGAGGAGCATGAGAAACCTCCATTAGGGCTTGTTACTAGCATGTTTCTAGACAAATAATACAGTACATAAGAAAAATGGCACACACATATATTGGATATACATCCATTAATAATTTTTGATGTTGAATGAATAATAAGTAAAACATTTTAAATTGTTGTTCTCATATTACTATGCCACATAAGATGACTTTTGTCCCTGAGCTGTTTGTGATTTGCGAACGGTACATAGTAGTGCCTGAGAGTCTGGAGAGCTACTATCTCTGTTGTAAGTCTCTAGTGGTTGCCGGGATCTTCAGATCAAATCACAGAACAAATAAAAACAGCAATGATGTCTGTGACTAAAAAAAGAGCGTTTCTGCATTCGTCAACATGTGACCTGTGCTTTGTGGAGGTGTTTGTTTGAATGCTTTTATTTTTCTAAGTTGAGCGGTGAGTCTCTGTGGGGCAGGTGTCTGTGGTTACACCCTCTGGGTCACCACGGGATGGGTCACCCCGGAGGGGGTGGGGTGGAGACCTGACTCAAAGGAGTATGTACTACAGTACACTAAAAGAGAGGAGCAGTTACGCAATTTTGGAGTAGGCAAGAATTTCCAGTGTTAAATGATTGGCTCAATGTAGTTTCCAAGGATGATAACACATTAAATTAACATACACTGTAAAAAAATGCTGCTGCTGTTCCAGGTTGCCAGGTCTGTGTAAAACCAGCAGTTGCTAACTTGTCCAACCGCATTCTGGGGGAAATTTGGCATTTAAAAGCACATTCTCTTTTTCTTTTTTGCATGGTATGCATTATATGGATTATTTTCTCATATCTTCCTCCCTTCTTTTTATTACATTATTAGTATTAGTATCATTATAATTATCAGGAGTAGAAGTTGTATTAGTAATATTTTCTTCCTTTTAAAGCTGTATAAAAGGGTTTTGTATTATTTGTATTACAAATGACTAAAATTATATCTTTTGATTGATTTGTTTAGCTGATTTGTATGTGTGGCCATAAGTGCCATAATAAATATGTGAACACACGTTTCTTTGTATAGATGTAAAAGCACTGAATTATGTACATAGATTGCGTTTTCTTTTATGTGTTGGTGGTGAGTATTATTATTCTCAAAAAATGAGAGAATAAGAGAATAAGAAAGCTGAAAACAATTACTGAGAGAAAATGGAGTTGAACAGTAAGTTTTAATAAAGTATAAAAATGAAAAAGAGAGACAGAGAGGGAAGAGTCCTGTGCTGCAAGGGCACGTTTGTATTAGCGATGTCTGATTCGCAAGCAAATTGCTCTTTTGAACTGGATCTTTTTAATGATTCTGATTCACAAAGTATTTATAAATGGGGTCAAAAGCAGCAGATGTGACTGAACGAGGAAAAACTTTATTATGAATTGCGATATTCAATGTTTTAAATTGAATTTTAAGAAGTTTGACCCCAGACGGATTTTGTATTGCCCTGAAGGAGCTTATTTTCCAGCTTATTTATGGATTACTAAATAGATTGCAAAAAAAAATTCCAGTGAAAGATGGTATCATGTGAAGACAAAACAGAAGGCTTTAAAAGTTATTATTTGTAATTACATTAAACATAATTAGCCAAATGAAAATGTGATGATTCAAATCACAATGGGCACAACTGATACATAAAAAATAGGGCTGTCAAATGATTAAAATTTTAATCAAATTAATCTGAATTTTCACTGGATTAATCATGATTAGTCACTATTTGCAACTGAATCCTAACCATTTTTGCGTTTTTTTCTGAAATGCATACCAAAAGATAAAGGAAACAGATACATAATATTCATATTCATAACACAGCCAAATAATGGTGGTTTAAATCAAGCTGAAACATACTACACATCATACTATTTGTCTTTACAATGAGAACAATCTTTTATCTTTAGCCTGACCTAAGCATTCACAAAGCCGCTGTATTTTTTCGGCGCCCACGTTAACGGATGAGAGTTTTCACACAGCACTGGGCGGTAGCAGATAGCTTCGGCGCCGAGTCTGTTTTTGCTGCACCGCTTACGCTGAATAAAGTGCGTTGTTCTTGATCTAAACTGGCACGGTTAACATGAAAAGTAATACATTTTACCATAAAATCGTGTAATTGATTGAATGAAAAATAAAATACACAAAAACAAATAACTAAAACAAGTTTTGCCCAAACTTCAACGGTCTGTTAAATGAATAAAACTAGAGGCATTTGTTAGCACAATCCCAATGGTTGTTGTTTTGCCCTCGATGTCCCACTTAACGTTACGTGGAATAGACAGGGACAGTTCTTTACAAGCCTCTTCAAAAAGACGCTCCTCAGTGTTTATTATAGTCAGAGCAAAAAACTTCAGTTCCCACGTGTCACGGATGCAATGTGCAGTTACTCCGAGGTAATTGTTGTCCCACTTTCCTGTCAAATAATTCGTCACACTGCGCATGCTTGAAATGCGTTAAATAAATTGCTGTAATTAACAACAAAAAATAATTAACATCGTTAATGTGTTATTTTTGACAGCCCTAATAAAAAATACAGTTAGACAATGATGTTGTGAAATATTATTAGTATTTACAATAACTGTTATCTAGCACAGTTTCTAGAACTTTACTCCAGTGTTCAGTGTCACATGATCCTTCAGAAATTACGCTGATATACTCTTTAAGTAACATGTCAATGTTAAAAGCAGTGTGGTGCTTCATATTTTTGTGGGAACTGCGATGTTTAAAAGAACAGCATTTGAAACTGAGATTTGGTTTCTTACCTTTTAACCGTTAACAGTAATTGATGATCAAATTAACACAAAAAATATATGAAATCTGAAAACAAAAGGACTCTTTAGGACTGTAGCTGTCAAACTTAATATCATAAACATCTTAATATTGAACCTAGTGTACTGACAAACAGCATTTTACCAGATCTAAACAAAGTTATGTTATTCTGCAAATTATGCTAACTTGTAAAAAAAAAAAGCTAGTCTTAGCAAATACTGCTAAATCCTTAAAAGATGTAAAAATCCACCTGGTTAGAGCAATAGTTCACCTAAAAATGAAAATGGCATCATTTACTCAACCTTAAGAAAGTGTGTTTTGGGTCACCATTTACTTCAATAGTATTTTTTTCCTTCTATGGAAGTCAATGGTGACCCAAAACAGCCTGGTTACACACTTTCTTCAAAAATCTCCTTTGTGTTCAGCAGAACAAAGAAATTTAAACAGTAAATGATGACAGAATTTTAATTTTTGTAAATTTAATAAAATTGTATTGATTCATTTCAGTCTTTAAACTGACTGATTGACACAAATCTGAATAAACTGAACTTCAATCTGATTCAGAAGCAGCTAAAAGCAGTGCACTTTTCACAGCCATCTTCACATAACCATGTTTTATTTATGGATTTCCCATCGAAGGGCACATCAGAACGAATGCTTTGTTTTATCAAATCATTCATTCCTTGTGTGTTGTGTTTTTAAATCATTTATTGGTATTCAGCTAGTAAATGACTAATTTCTTATTGATAGAGGTAGAGGGTTACCTTTAGCTCCTTCAAGCGACTTCCGGCTGACCGTTTCGTGACCAGGCTCCACAGGGACGGATTTGGGAGCAGGTTAAGTGTCGTGTGTGTGTTGTGACGTGCTCTGGCGTGAACCGGTCCAATAACTTGCATGCGCGATGCACTCTGGCTGACCCGAGATTGCAGCAGGACACGGGCGCTGAACCGTACAGGCCACATGATTTTTTAATGGCCCCTCAGAAAGCCTCACCACTGCTGGGACCTGTCTTTACTTTAAAACACTCTCAGTGAGGTAGCTGTTTATAGGCTCAGTTAGATCACAGCCGCCGGACAGCCTGAAAGGGTTTGGACACGCAGTGCATTAAGAGGCGCCCGTGGTTCTCGCGTGTCCCGTGGTGTAGATAATCACAACGAGCCAACGATCAAACGTCAGGACATCAGCGAGAGTGACGCCCCATTCGGCTCTCAGGGTTTCACGCTTTGACTCGAGAGGTTTTGCTTGAATTTCCTTTTTTTTTTGTTTAGTTGTATTAAAAGTGTGAATGAAGATTTTTAAATATTATAAAGAAAATACTGTACCAAAAAAAAAAAATCCTGAAAAACAGCTACGGCTCCCAAACAAAACCCCTAAAATTACAATAAAATATCTTAATTATAAAAGTGCAAATTTTGCAAATTTCATAAAAATGTTTTACTGATTTTTTTTTTTTTTCCCAATTATGATATTTGACTTTAAATTTGGGGTTTTTGTTTGTCATTTTTACAGTATGACAATTTTTTTTTATCAAAGTGATTGTCAAAAGTTAAATAATAATACGTGGTAATAATAAATGCTAATACGTTTTATTACTTTTTTTGTTGTTTTTGGAAAGTCTCTTATACTCACCAAAGCTGCATTAATTAATCAAAAATACAGTAAAGACAGTGAAATATCATTACATTACATTTAGGCCCAAAAGTAGAGGTGTGTTTTACCCCAAAAACCATACTTATTTGACATTTAATCAACAAAAGTGTACTTAACTGCAACAAACTAGAAAAAATGAAAAAGGGATGTTCCTCTAAAAATATATCTGGTAACTGCAACGATTCTACTTGATTAAAAAAAAAATCTACAACATTTTTAATAACACGACATTTTAGATCAACACACCTCAAAATCTGTCTACACTACAAACTGACAAAATTTTCATGTGCAAGCAGAAACCAGATGTATGGAGAACTGTTTCATTTGTAATAAAATAAAAAATAAAATAAAAGATGCCTCTTACCCCGCTGCGCCATTTACCCCGTTGTACCCTATATCACAGATTATTCTTTAAAAATAATTAATGTTTCTAGTTTATTTCAGTTAGCTCAAGAATTAGAATTAGAAGGAAAAAAATAAAAATAAAATAAATAAATATATATATATATACATACATAATTTAAATTGCATTACAGGAATAAATTAAATTTTAAAATACAGTATATTCAAATAGAAAACATAAATTAAATTGTCAAAATATTTCACAATATTACTGATTTCACTGCATTTTCAATCAAAAATAGACTTCTTTAAAAAATTATTTAAAAAAATTTTTTTGTCGGCACAAAACCTGCTGCCGCAATGCCAGGATGTTGTACGTTTGGCGTGTTGCTACAGTATGCGGTTTATAAAGTGTTTACAAGGGCATTCTTATGACCAATATGCTTTAAGCTGCGCTCGCTCAAACCCTTTATTTAACTTGATCAAGAGTGAGACTTTTTAATGAGGACAGTCTGAATAAAATGACTTGTTTATTAGATTTTTCTGACCTAATTTTCAGCAAGTCCAAGAACATGAGTGCAGCACAGACACATTTGTCTGCGGTCCCCAAAGAACAGTCGGCCTTTACGCAGATTTACGATAGCCGGGGTCAACACTACAATAAAGGCGTGCAGAAAAATATCCTCCCTCAAGGACAGCGCTGTTATGAGCACTTAAAATGGGCTCTGCCACTTCTTGAGTGACTAAATATAGTGTATTGTGTGATTCCTGGCGAATATTTTCACTTTTGATCTTTGGTTTATTTATGTTTTTCATAGTTGTATGTGTATATATATATATTATACATGCATATATATTTTACAGCTGACTAAGTAAACGCAAAATACATTGGCATGAGAGCCAGATGGTGGAGATGCATTTTAACACGTCTTTCTATTTTCAGAGCCGATGTAAATCATGTAAGAAGTTATAAATCAAAAGTAGGCGGTGGATGAAATCTGTGCTGTATATGTTTCTAAGGACAGTAATGTATATGACCTTATATTATAAATAACTAAGAATTGAGTTCTGTAGCTTTAGGTGGATCTCAAGCACCTTTTGGCCTAGTGTGATAGATAGAATGATGTTTTCAGAACCACACACATACAAACATGAATATCTTGACATTTACATTAAATGTCACATGGCTGGTGTTAGTTCTGTGGCATTATATTACTTCCACCAATCTATTACTCATAGGGAGGAAAAAGGCAGAAAAGACAAATATATATATTTTTTTTAGCCATTAAAATGGTAACAGTGCCTTCTGGCTAAGAAGTTGTGGGTTTCTTAATTGTGTTTTGAATTGATAAGCTTCATTCTATTAAAAAGCTTTATTCTTATCATTTATTTAATTTTTTTAAGAAATCAGTAGGGACGCATTAAGTTACAGTAAAGGCATTCATGATGTTGCACTTTTTTTGGGGACGTTTTACAAAGCTAGTTTCGGGAGGAGCCTGAATGCACCCACGGCTGGCGCCGCATTATCTAATCAATCTCCTCATTTCACCGCCCAATCAGATCCATCCTTCTCACTATAAATAAGCCATTCCGCATCTCGTCTTTTGTGCATCCCTCCACCGCCCCTTCTCCGCTGAAGTGTGTCTTTTTTGTATCAAATTTGCAAAAATGATGACCGTTCTAAACGCACTCCTCATCTACTATTAGTGGGATGAACAGATAGCCCCGCCTCAAACTCACACCATTGGTCGAGCTATTGATTTGCTCTATTTAATGATGCAGCCAGCACTCTGTGATATATTGTGACGAACATGTTATTGTTTGTTTCTTTTCCCCAAGAGCACCAGTTCCTCTGACTCCGGTGAAACCAGTATTGACTTTAGTGGCGTATTTAATTGCTAATGAAAAGGAGACGGGATGCAAGTACAATCCGTGCGTTGTGTAGCTGGTTCTTGATCAAACTTTTACAAGCGATATTTACTGACTAAAGGCTGTTCTGGTGTCCTTAAATGACCCACGAAATGAGCCCTTCCCAGCATTTCCCAGCTTCCTAAGTAACAAGCACTTCCCAGCTTCTGATATTAGGAGTTTCTCTGAAGCAAAATGTTCTCCTGGTAGCATCAAATGCTGTTTCTAAAGAGGCTTAGAGTAAAATGACTCTCAAGGCTGGTTTAAGGAAAACACCTTTCTCTCTTAAACTGCTTAAACATGCTTTTTCTGTTGAACTGCAGGAGCATGAGTGGAATTATGACACGCTAGCAGCGTTCCTGGAAGTCAAATCCATGAGTGAGTTAGTGAGTGAAGGGAAGGCACGGATTCCCGGCTCCTTCATAGTGTTAGGCAGTATTTCTCTGCTCTGGTTTCGCTTTAAGACGATGATTGGAACCAACAGTGAAAGATAGTGGTTGACCAATCAGATATTTCAACAGCCAATACTAATATTATTCACAGTTCAGCTAATATTGCTTTTGATTGATCTGTTCTTCTGATTCGTTCTGATTCATCCATCACACTGGAAAGGTAAGGTCAAGGCAAGTGCATTGCATTGTGGGACACATTATTCTACACAGTCGTACATTGCTCATTTTGGCAAATGTAATCAATCATTCAGGTTATTTATACATGTGGAAAATGAAAACATAGATGCTGAATATGAGTTGAGCGGATTATGTATAGTTTGGTCTCTTAAAAGTATAGCATATAACATATATATATATATATATATATAAAAAACTAAATATTAAATAATGTGCTGTTTGTTCATAAAAACATCCATTATGTTTGTGCCAACTGAAAATATTAAAATTAAATATTAAATTGAGTAAGTACGGTGAAATTTGTTCACTTAAAAAAGTGAAGTGTGTAATGGAATTGCACAAAAAAAAATTAAGGTTTTAAAAAGTTTAAGTTATTAATCAGTTTAATTATTATCAGTTATCAAATATTAAATATAAATTGACTAAATAGGTCAGTTGTTCAATTAAAGTGAAGCATAATGAATTATAAAATGAAATATGAACATGAATAAATAAATAAAAAATGTTTAAAATGCTGGGCATTTAACAGAACTGCATGTAGAATGCTAATATTTAAAAAATAAACAAAAAAATATATAAATAGTTTGAATAAGAAATTTTGTGCATACATATATATATAAATGTGTATAAGGAATTGTTAAATTGCAAATATTTAAAAGTTGAATAGTGTATATGAATTGAGTAAATTCTGTGTAATTTTTCACATTTAATAGTAAAGTGTATAATGGAGTTGTGTAAAGAATAGTATATACTTAAAGAAATATTGAATATGAATTCAATAAATATACTAATCTGTTCATTTACCAAAAATTGAGGTATTTAACCGAGTGACGCACAAAAAGTATTTAAATATTTAACATGAGTTAAGTTGCGTAATTTAAAAAGTAAGGGTGTACTCACACTAGGCAGTTTAAACTGTGCCCTAGTGCGTTTGACCACCAAAGCGCGGTTCGTTTGACTAGTGTGAGTGCTCCGAGCCGTGCCCGTGCGCGGTACGTTTAGCCGTCCTTGGCCCGCTTGAGGGCTGTGGACCACCATGGATCAAACGACTCAAAAGTACTATCCACAAAGGGATAGTTTTTGTCAAACTTTTTTAACCCTGTTAATCGGCCAAATGTCTCCATTATCAATGCCAGCTATCTCACAATGGCCAAATAAAAGCCGATATATCACTAGCAGAGAGTCAGAAACACATCTTCCCCAAACGTCTTCTGTTCTGAGGTCTGGAATGAAGTAGGCACATGAACTGGATAATTGCGGAGAGTGCTTGTGCATGTATCAGCCGTCTAGGTGATTAGCCATGAACACTGTATTGTAACGTGCAATCTGTCAACCAGACTGACTTGGCACACTTTCGTGTGCCGGTTGCCTGGATATGGGGCGGATGGATGATTGTTATTTTCCCTCTACCGCTGATGCAGTACCAGAGGAATTAATTTGGTGAAGCATGCCATGTCTGGTAGCCGGTGTCCGGTGGGGCCGCCAGGAGGCAGGGGAGCGGGAGGTCACAGAGAGTTCAGGAGGAACACTGCGTCCGGTGGGACGCCGCAGGGCCTCTCCTCGTGTACTTCATGGTCTTCCTGGGCAAACCCGTTCTCCATTGGTCTCTCGTGACCCCGCTTTTGTTGTCAAGGCTGGTTGTGTGATGTCATGAGCTGCACGTTCTTGCCCTTGTGTTTTTGCGAGCGTGTATTAGAAAGAAAGGCTGTTGTTGATGGCGGGATGCGAGGGATCTACTGTAGACTCAGTGTTTTGGCATGTTATATAAAAGGATTTTCTGAATAAAGGTTTTAGACCACAGACCTCGCAACAGGCAACAAATATTGTTGTAAAAATTTGTCTATAACAAATATAGAGAGGAAAACATGTAGGGATCCTTTCTCAAAATCGATACTAAAGTAAAAAGTAACAAGTCAGTTGAACTGAGCACAGCTCCTGTCGCTACACGACTGACAGATGCCTATGTGTGAATACAGTACTCCCAATTTATGATATTTATTACTAAACAAACTAAAATATTGACATTAAATACTCTCTAGGTATATACATTTAGTTGTTCTTTTATTACTGACTTGTTGACTTAATTAACTGACTTGAAAGATTGCAGTATTTGCATAACTTATAATTGTTTTGGAAGATGCATGGCAGTTGTTTAGATAAATTTGCTAATATTTATATTAAAACATTTTATGTTTATATTAATTTATATATAATTCATTTTATATATATTCTTTATATATTTATCTATACTATAAATTTTATTATGTATATAAAAATAAAGTATAGATATACAATTTAGATAATATAAAATATTTAAAATGTGTTTGTGTGTATTTGTGTGACATTGACAATAATTATTTTCTTTAATTTGTTATTATTTAAATAAAAGAGAAAGCAGATATGTTTTTATTTGTTATAATTTGTATTTATATAATGATTTATAGTGTATATTATTTAGAGAAAGAATATATATATATATATATTTATATACTGTGTGTGTGTATATTTATATATTATGTTTATATATTAAATATATTTATATGATAGAAAATGTACAAATATAAATATATACTTATTAATATACATACATATTTTTGAGATATAAAATTACAATGCAAAATGTTTGTATTTATATATACATATAAACAATACACACACATATGTTACGTAAACAACAACTTTTATTTTGGATGCGAGTCATCACGATTAATCATTCGACAGCACTAATATATCATATCTTTTTTTTGTTGTTTTTTAAAATCAATATTATATGTAATCAATATTATTAATTGTGCTAAGTATGCTCCAGGAAATCTCTCTCTGTCTATATATAAAATACAAATGATTATTTTTTATTTAATATTCATATATTCAGTGTGTTATGTAATGTCTAAAAACTGGCTAATTAAAGAGAAAAAGCTTATGCTACTGATGTGTACAATTTCTATAAATTCACGTTTCCTTCTATTTTATTGTCGTGTGGCTTACACGCATAGTATTTTTTCTACCCAGAATGCCAGTGTGAGGATGTGGGTGTGTCTTTGCCGGAGAGCGAGTGACAGACAGACGTTCAGCGTGAGACAGAGAGAGTGTGTGGACACTGAAGTGAGACTGAATGTCTGCCACAAGTGCTTTTAGCATACTTCTTGGCGCCTCGTAAAATAAAATGAATTGATTTGATGGTTTTAGCTTCTCGGATGCGTAACGCCGAGCAAATGGCTGCTGTTGCATTTGTTTATCCTTTGTCCAGAAAGTCTGTCTGCATGTGGTCTTTTTAATACGGTATGAAGGTGGACTTTTCATAATTTATATGTGTATATGGCTGTTGTGATTCATCGCTTACTGCGCAGCCCTTTATGCTCATCGACAGACTAGTTTGTGCAGCTCGTGTTTTTTGAAGTGCGTATGAGACAAAATGATGTCGGAAAAGAAGAATTATAATGCAAAATCACCTCATAAATTCTCAGTACCGTTTCAACCTTTTTGAAAGCCTTGGCCTTCCTCAAAGCCTTGACTAATGACCTCTGATTTCAGGTTCAGCGGCGCACTTCATGCCCGATCAATTATGAAAATAATTAAGGAAACACTGCCGTCCATACCTCACATCCTCGTATTTCAATCAGTCCTTTCAGCGCTGCCTTTATTTCTAGCGCTTGCTTTATCTCGCATGCCGCTCTTGCCTTAATTTGATGCTTTGGTCTGATAACGAAGTGCCGACAGCTCCAAACATTTACTCGCAACATTTACTTGTCTCATTTTCAGGAGAGACACAATGGCACTCTGACTTCAGCTTTCATTTGTATGAGCCGAGGTGGAGACAACGACAACACCAAGCGCTGATTCCTTCACTGAGCCTGGGTTTGCTTTCCGGCGGAGTCGAGCGGAGATTAGCATTGGTTTGATCAATATTCTCCTTGACCTTAACGTTTAGAGATTCCGTGGATTTATTTGGCTCTGTGTGAAATGTAATTTCCAAATTAACAAGAGACTGGTGGCAGTTCACAAGTTCTAGATCACAGTAAATTGGTTTGCCTACACAGACAGTATGAATAATATAAATAAGACATTAACTAAAATTAAAAACTATAAATGTATTTTATAACACTATATATAATTAATAAAACTAAAAACAATATAAAAAAATTAATTAAATATATTTTAGTTTTATTTTAATTCCATTATATTTTAAAACAATAGCTTTATACTAGCTGTATAAAACAAAATTATTTAACTACTAGAAATACTATATATATATATATATATAAATGTATTTATTTATTTTTGTTTGTTTTTTTTTTTTTTTTTAATTTGTTGTATTTTTCCTATATTTTAAAAAAGACATTAAAAAACTATAGAACTACTAAAATATATATATATAAATTTATTTATTTATTTATTTCCATGAATTTATTTATTTATTTTAATTTCTAGAGTCAGTTTAATTATAAAATGAGTATCAATATAGTTGACTAGTAAAATTCTTTCCCTGGGAACACTCATACTGATAAATGCATGCTTGAATTCACATAAATTTGCTTTGGCAAAATTAAATCTCTTAAATTAATGTGAGTTTTAACGTTGATTATATCTATTAAACTATGTGAATACACAATGCTTTGCCCACGCAGTGAGATTGCCAGTCGTAGCTCATCAGTCGTTTGGAGTATATTGTTTAGGTTTTATTTATGTACTGTACTGAACTTACTGTATTTATCATTTTTCAAGGTTCTTGTACAGTTATTTTTTTGCGTAGTGTAAAAATAAATGCATCTGTTTAACGCAATTTGATTGTTTTAAGAGCAAGGCAACTTATTAAGGCTAGTGTTAGGGCCAACTGAACTGGGTTCATGTTGTCTTCATTTTGAAATGTAGCTGAGAACGTGAAGAATAACTTCTTTTCAGCATCAGTGACGTGTTGATGCTGTCTTCAGTTATTCACACTACAGCGAACGCATCAAGCGCGCTAGACATGTGAAAACTGCTAATTTTATTTATAATGAAATAAAATCTTTCAAATGTAAACACGACACATGCAATATTTTTTAGTACATTCAGTCAGATGTGATCACGTACTGTATTAGCACAGTCAACATTGGAAGAACATACATATATAATGGTAAATTATGTTTATTTTGTGTACTTGTATATTAATGATCATCATCTCTGAAGATTAAATTAACGATTACTAAATATTGTTTTAAGGAAGAAGTAATAGGCAATGATTGGAAAACTATTCTTGTTGCTTCTCCTATCTTCAGAAAACATGTTCATCAAATGATTTGAGACGGTAGGAAAGATAGACAGGGCTTAATTACACTAACCAAACGAATCACACATTTAAAAGCTGTTAATTGATTTTTCTGCGATATTTATGGTGGCTCTGATACGTGTATGGCCTATTTTATTGTTGTTTTCTTTTTACATCCGCATGTATTTTTTATATAAAATATATTGTAAGATGCTCATATGCATTCTCGAAATGAACCACATGCAGCATCTAACCCTTAGACCCTGGTATGTATCAAATGAAACATTTAATCATCTATAACATATTGACACAACAAATCGAACCATTGAAGGCTACCAGTTTATACATCCATGTGACACATTTTGCTGTCATTTTGCTTTTTATTTGACTTATTTTGGTATTACAAACAATTAATATGCCATTACTATATCAAGTACTCTAGGGAAAGAGAAAGAGGTAAAACTAATGCACATAATTATAATGCAGGATGAAATCACATGCTTCACACAGCCATAATTCTAAAAATTCTAAAAATAAGATATAAAAATATCTTAAAGTGATTCAGTTTGCCACATTTTAGGGGTGAAAATCACTACGTAGACCGTACTTTCGACATTTGGGCAAATAAGGGCCTTTGCACTTTAAACGACCTGTATGAGAACAATATTTTTACCTCTTTCTCTTCTCTATCAACTAAATTCAACCTCCCTAATAGCCACCTCTTTCGCTTTTTTCAAG